>PNEQ01025688.1:7507-76741 GCA_003012365.1 Medauroidea extradentata
GTATATATATATATATATATATATATATATATATATATATATATATATATATATATATACCGTAAGGTAGAATTACTTAACGTAGTTTCGGGAACTTTGCATCACATATATTTTGTGTTCATAAATGTTTGCACAGTCAAGGTCGTATAATGAGCACACAACGCGAATTCTAGTCTTAACTGGAGACGAAAATATTATTCACAAATTGTTGTACGAGGACATTTTACGTGACAATGTGGCAACATAGCACGGAGTTAAGTCTCCTCTTGCACTACAAAGATGTATTACGACTGTTCTGACCACCGTATTAAGGGCGTGGATTCAAACCCGAGCATTCCAAACATGATTTGCCATTTACTCATCGTAACATACATACAATAATACCTGGACATGCAGAGCAAGAGTGGACTTTCTCCGTGCTGGTTTGCCACATTGTGCAGGATAAACGTTGTATAACGATTTGCCACTAACATTTTCGTAGCGCAGGATTCACGCCGTTGGCTTATTATACGGCCGTTTGTGGACAACCTTTAAGTTCCCGTAAGTATCTTCAGCCTCGTCACGTAAGCTTAAAAGACCATTAAAAGGGATGCAGGCTCGAATACCGATGCACTACTAACACCGAACTGACATTATCATATAATTCAGGGCTATTGGCACAGACTTCAATAAAACTTCAATTCCCATCGTGAACACTTTTAGTTGAGCCGCACCAAAAGCTTAAGAGTGCGTGGTAGATAAATTAGCGTTGATTTCTACGCTTTTTTCGAAGCCAATATGGATAAAATACTCAGTGACAATCCTAGATAATGGTATTTGCCAACTTTATGAGCAAATATTTATCCAGAATTACTAGTTACGAGTGATCTCTTGCACCGCAGTTAAATGCACGAGGTTCCAGCGTCAGAGATCGTGCCTCAGAAGTTCGTAATACTGGAAACTATTTTGTTTAAAACGTTGGCTAAAACTATTGTCTAGGATTGTTATAGTTTAATTTTGGCTAATTGGCTTGACTAAACCTGCAGTTATAGAATAATGCTTTTAGCGTTGAATTCTGTACCACGCCATCTTAATAATTATGTTTTTTTTTTTATATTTTTAACAGTAGTTAAGTTACACATATTAGCAACTTTACAGCATGGAAAAATTATTTATAGTCATGAGTTAATGTAGTAATATAATGAAACTCGTGTGCTCCCAAGTCAATAATTCTGATATTGTGTGTATTTATATATGCTATGTGTGCGTGAGTGAGTCAGTGAATGTACAAGGATGGAAAAGGAGTTTAAAATCTTTTTGAAAAATATTTCGCTCCAACTGCACGTAACCAGTCACGTAAACTCATAACAGAGTTGGACGTACCACGGCAAGCCGAAAAGCGCTGCGTACCCATGCATACTCGATAAATGTGTCATAACAAAAAAACCTTGATGTTACGTGTGCCCAACATTAGATTTATTTAATGGATATAGTATAGCATTTACTATCTTACACTAAGAACTCTGCTGACACCCCAGAGGTTTCCAACTGAAGCTAACTGCACGCCCTGTAATTGGCGCATTTCAGCAATAACTCTGTGTATTTGATAACTCGCCCTTTGGGATTTAAGACCTGACAGATATGGCAAAGGGGTGGGACAAGGAGGAGCAGGTGTTTTAAGTGAAGGTCGCAGTATTCTCGCCTCGCCGTGTTATGGCTCGTAAACTTCACAGGAGAGAAGCTCTGAACCGGTTAATTACAGAGGAAACGACTAGAGCGGTACGACTCTGTCCGCCCCAGGGCTCATTAAGCTCCGGCGTCAAGTTTGGTTTTCAAACAGTCGGCCGGCCTGTCATCCCTCTCGGAATTAGAGCTCATTTGGGGAGTGAGGATTAGCAATTCAGAGATACACGCTTCGTAATGTTTCACTTTGTGACAGTTAATTTAGTTAATCTGGATTATGCGATGCTGGGTCGAACACTGGATACTTAACACGTAGGCAATTATTCTAAGGACTTTTTATTAAAAGTGTATTTCGATATGTAAAACATTTGTAGATACTGTGAAGTATAAATTTTTTTAACAGATCTATGTTTTTTTTTAGACATAGCAAAGCTGAAAATTAAAGTTTCACTGACGTTATACTTGTCTAAGGCTAAGTTAAAGCTGTGTTGTCTTGTCTACAACCATTTATGTCGATGAGTTCATTAACGTTGTTCTCGTTGTCTTTGTTCATTATTGTTGCCCTTTATACAAAGAAAAACCGGCTTGTGGTATCCACAAAATAGGTCGTCAGTATGGACCCCGCAAAATTTTCTTTGTGAAATATGTTTTGTAGTCACTGCAAAACTTTACTAAGGCAGCAAAGCATTTTTGCAGACACCACAAAAAAATTGGTGAGATCTACAGTGACCAAAAATTGTGTGGTAGTGTGTACTTTCTTTGGTCCTTGTCTGTTTTGACTTCCCTTTATATTTTCTGTTACATACCGACTGTATTCCTGTCGTGGAATTATTTATTTGTTTGTTGACTTCAGCCGTTTCTGGTTTTCTTGTTTTTTTTTCTCTTCGTGATTAGTCCTTTCACGTGACAGTGGGTTCCCTGCGAGTCAGCAGCACTCTCTAGCAACGACGTAAATCTTGCAAAACACAACAGTTTATAAAACCAACCTCATCCGAAAATCATTCGAAGATCACATAAAAGTTCATTTGGCTGGGCATAGATTTTTGGACTGAAACATTAAAATACAAGTACGTGGTATCAAACAAACCTGAGTTCTTTTGCAATGAGAATCGTACATAAGCAGCCACGGCCAGACTGAATGTTTATAGCTGATATATCCTAATATAGGTGGTTCACTTTAAAGTGAGCCCTTCCCAACACTTATAATAGTCAAAATAATGTCCTTTTTGGGTCTATGGAAGTAAAGTTCTGACAGTTGTCAAATGTTCTTATTAGTATTAAGTTACGTGGTAGTTTTCTCGTATTTTAAATGGTAAATGTTGAAGCATAATGGCTCACAGAAAATTGTAAGCAGTGGTCAGTTTATCGCGAACTGCTTATATGTAGATACACGGCTCGTAAAATGCATGATACTAGGCAGATATTAATTCTCAGTTTTGCGTCATTATTTTATTTCTCGTTTTATGTAAAATTTGTTACATCGGAATTGTTTTTCCATGAATTTATCATAATTAACTATACTTACATATATATCTCTAGTGCTCAATGTCACGTGTGTGGTAAAATAACTTTCAATGTGTGATTATAAACTAAGGCGTGCTCAAATATGAAGGTTTAATTGGAGAAACAAAATGTATATTTATGTACTTACAAATTATTATATTTATGTCAACGAAATAATTTATTCTAAATGTTGTATTCTTTGTCAAGTAAAATGTATTTTTTGTTTGTTGCCTTGAGTTGGTATTTTGTTCTGGAAAGAAAATAGTTGATAACTCAAGTAAATATTTATTTTGACCCTATTCAAAGAAATGAATAGAAATAACTTTTTTTTTCAGTGTTCTTTCTATGGTGTAGATAACCTTATTTGGTCCTCCACTGCTACCTTTTCTTCCACGTTTCAACATCCGCTGAACGTGCAGGACAACATGACTACGTTTTCAGTATGAACACTACGCTTAACTTGATGCGCTCGCCTTATCTCTGTTCCTCTTTCACATTAACCCGCGTGCCAACAACGTCAGTAACCTAACAAAACAAAATTTATTTTTCAAACGAAAATGACATTTTTTTAAAAAGAGCGTTGAAGTGTAGACATGCGTTTAAGAAAATGTTTCTACCGAAGAAAAATAAATATTATTTCTGACAAAAAAACATTGAAAATTTGAACGGAAATAAAACATTTCTTTTATATCGCTAGTTATTCATGAGACATTTTACTCGTATACATTACGAAAATGAGATGATTCTGAGAGAAAACAAAATATATTGTGTATCAAATAAGGTAAAGGAAGAGAAACATAACGGTTCGATTTTTGAAGTCAGTTACCCATCATACATGCCCAGAAAATAACCTGCGCTATATGAGAACTGTTGCTGTAAAAAATTTTTGTATTTGTGATTAATTATGTTTATCTTTCTTTTACTGAAGTATGTGTTTAAGATAGTATTTGTAACATGATATTTCAATTATTGAGGGTTATATGTTCTTTCGGTTTTATCAGTAAGCAATAATAAATTTTACATCCATTCCCCCAATTTAATTTATTAAATTTTATGTTAATTAAACAAAAATAAATTTGTCATGTAATATAATGTATACAAATAGTCTTTATTTGTGAAATTTCTTCAAACCTGTCCGTATTACAAGGAAATACTCAGCCACTTTGTGTTAGTTTCCTATTCTAACCGTCCCACGTAATTAAAGGCCTTCCTCATTTTGCTGACCTTTGTGTTAACTTGGCTTGTGAGCTAATGAACTGCTACTGTGTACTATATAATGAAGCAAATTATGAAATAATTGCAGTTACTAAAATAGTTTGAAAGCTATATGTTTGCAATAAACAATTTGGAGAATGCAATTAAATATAGTATTTAGCATATGTTTCAATTGCTGTATCATTTATAAAAGCTACAACGTGGTCTGTTGAGATAATTCTTTTTAAAAAGAATTTTTGATATCGTAATTATCGTGTACTATCCAAAAACCATCAGTTAATATCCGTAAATATTCAAGTAATCACTGATATAATTCGAATATATTTATGGTCTGTTAGAATTAATATTCCAAATATAATGGTATGCTACGCATATTGTATGAAAGGATATGTTTTCACCGTTTGTTTTAGTTAGCGTTGAGTTCAATTATTAGCATAACTAATTTAAAAGTATAATATGTAGTCGTTTTACTAGCATTCTGATAAATCAAAATCGTCAAATGAGGATAGTTATTCTATTATTTCCAGTTGTGTGATGACCATTACCGATAAATTTTGTAACACCGTAGTCAGAGATGATGGTTTATCGCGGGAAAACTTGGCTGTTTGCTGGGTTTCAACGAACTTTTAGCTTACCATACGATCACTGGCTTTTGTACGTACGTGGAGCTGTTATTCTATCCAACTGAGCCAATGAGATTCCCGGTACTGTAATATTTGGTGCCTGTTATTGGTCTGACGTATAAAACCCAATCATTCATGTTGCGAGAAACTACAGCATTTTCAAGGGTATGTTAGCACACTCTAACCATAGTATGTAATGTATTCCATTATTTAAAAAGGTTTTATTTAGATATTAAGCACTCTTATTCAACAAGATATCAAATAATTTCTAGGAACACGAGAAAATCGCGTTTTCCTTTGGCCACCAACTATAATGCAAACAACTGTAAGTTCATATCACTTTTCCAATTCGCTCTTGACTTACGTAATACCTCCAGGAAAGCGCTGAGCCAATGATTAAGAATCAAGCCCAATAATGTTGGTATCACTATGTCAGCGAGCAGCCAATGAGCAGCTGTTGTTTGCCTGAGTACACATATATTCTTGGAAACTAACCTACAAACCAGTGAATCTACGAATTTTCCATGTCTCAATTTAATTCAGATCTAAAAGTGAAATTACGCATCTTCCTTTAAATAGCACGGTAGCATTTGACTGACATATATAGTCAAGAACGGCTAAATCTGATCTACAGAATTTGAGGGTATTCATTTATTGCATCTGATAGTGTAACGTTTTCTCCAGTAAAAACTGTTACTATTGATTATCCGCGTTTGTAAAGAAAATGGAGCATTTTGTAGGAAAATTTACTATTTCTTCAGTGCTACTAACTTTAATAAAAAAGTACAGATATTTTTCCTTACATGTACTCAAAAATAATATACAATAAATGTTTACATCGTTAGATAATAATTGCCTTCATTACTCTCTGAAATTTGCAGCAAGAAATGAAATGTCTTATTTCGCATCTCTAAACGATTTTCAGACTACAAAAATTATAGTCGCAACCGAACAGTATAAAAAGGGGACAACAGAGCATGTAAGAGGAAAATTGTCAGTACGCATTTTGTAAAACATTTGTAGATATAAACTTATATTTTTGTTATTATAGTCTCATGAGTGATATTTTGATAGCTATGAACAATATACACTGAGTTTGTTAGTTGTGTAGCAACGTTTCATTGAAATATCCCAATTTTCTAAAAGTAAAAAGTTTTCAGGACTTTATGCAGCTTTCAACAACCCAAGATAATGCAAAATGCATGCAAGAAAAGACCTCAACCTTAAACTCGTGTGAGAATTTCTCATAAAATTTGGATCACGAACGAAATCGGTGGATAAAACATGTCCTACTTTAACACAATAACTTCACCTGTATGTATGTACGTATGTATCTATGTATGTATTTATGTATGTATGTAACGGAGTATTTCAATTAAATTTCCACCCACTTCCACACGTCCGACTTATTTTTAATTTTGCACACATATTGAGAATCTATAAGAGTGCAGTAATTTCGCTGTTCTTCACTGTTAGAATTTCCCGAAAATCAGTTTAACATTTTTTAATAAGCTTAAAATTGTTTTCACGAAATACCGGTAGCTAACTTTAGTGTAAAAAAATTAAAATGCGTGAGAAGCTTTCTCCTTAATTGTCATAATGACTCAACCTTTACGAATTGATAGCGATAAAAATATAAGACTATTGATATCAAGCACAACACGCTTCTTAAGTTTTAAAGTTAATGTTTGAGTCGGTGACGTTATTCTTATTTTAAGCTTATTCGAAAAATAAAAATTGAGGTATAAACATCTTATCAATGTTAAATAAAAATTTTATTTGTAAAGATTATTTTCACCTTTTAGCTCATATTGCAACAAAAGAGTGTTCTTTTTTTTTTTTTTTTTTTTTTTTTTTTTTTTTTTTTTTTTTTTTTTTTTTTTTTTTTTTTTTTTTTTTTTTTTTTTTTTTTTTTTTTTTTTTTGCATTTTTACTGTAATTTTATTCGGTAGGAAATCCAACAGCTGTTACGGAAGGTAGGCTTCTATTCAACGTTCTGTGCTTTTCATGCGACTAACTGTGTACATACTGGTTATAAAGAGGGTAATAAATCGTAATAGAGTTATGCGAAGAGGGGTTGATCATATAGCCGTCATTAATAATGTTTTTAGTTCATATTAGATACCAGGAAACGGAAATAGCACTGAAATTCAGAAATAAGTGTAACACCCTATTACCAAAGGCAATGGAGAATCCTGGCGAAAGTTGATTGTTAAGCTCTAGCAAGATACGCCGGACAGGGGCTGGGGGGCTGTGGAGCAATGGAGCTGTCGCCGCCATGTTGGATCAGTCTGCTGTTATGTTGGATAAGTCCGCCAATTCGTCATGCTATCTTCCATCTTGGATCAATCCATCTTCGGCCATCTTGTTGTGTGGTGTCCTCAATATTGTTTTCTGTTGTCGCTATAACAATGTTGTTTTTTTTTATCGATATAGGTTGTCCTTTATTTGAAGAACTCTTTCTCTCGTCAACAGGCCCAGTTAGAACCGTACATTACTAACACATAATTTGTGTTAATTGTCCCAAAATTGTTCGCATATGGCACAAATCGCAACATTCAATAATAGCATGTTAAAGAAACTACAGTTTATTGGGAACACGGTTGACTCCAAATATTTATGCTCATTTCTATTAGCTCTGTCAAATATTCTTATCTTGTAAGGATATGAAAACTAAATGTAAATAAATTTGCTAAAGCAATAGCTATTAAATATCAACAGCGTTCATCAAGCAAGTAGAATGTTTTTGGAACAACATAGTTTTTATAGTCTTGCATGAGCGTTCGCTTGAGAGGTTTCGAGCAAAGTTAAATCTTGTGTCGTGTAGATTCTGTTGTTAAATATGCTCACTCTATCTTGAACATCATATACAATATACCCTCTCTACCTTGTATAGGATGTAACATATACACACTTTATCTTGAACAGTCAATATCATATACTCACCCTACCTTGAACAGTATATACCATATACTCACTCTACCTTGAACAGCCTACGTCATGCATTCTACTGTAAAAAGCATGTGCCATATACGCTCTCCACCTTCAAAAGCCGATACCATATACCCCCTCTACCTTGAACAACCTATACAATATACCCACTCTACCTATAACAGCCAGTACCATCCATTCACTCTTCCTTGAACAGCCTATACCGTACAAAATACGCACTTTTAACGTAAACAGCCTATGCCATCCACTCATTCTACCTTGTATAGTCTATACCATACTCTACTTTGAACAGCCTATACCTTTCACTCACACTTCCTTGAACAGCCTGTACCATATATCCACTCTACCTTGCATAGCTTATATCATAAACTCACAATACCTTGAAAAACCTGTTGCATGGAAGCTAGTATGCCATCTTCCTTCGTGCCCAGTTAACAGCGATCATGCTGTGAGGTCTGGCGTAGCTGTCACACTAACTTAGCACTTACGATTAGTCGACGACTAATGAAACTCACAGAGGCGATTTTTTTAAAATAGTTACAAAACGTCTGCCAACTTATTTTTCAGTCAAGTGCTACAAAAAGATCTTCGCAAAAATCTTAAACAATCAAAATTTTATTAAATACACATAACAGCGAACGGAATCGAAGTTTACTGGCAGAGTAGTATTTATCATCACCTACTAACATTTCGATAACACTACAAAATATGTTCTACAATATATTTTTATAAAGTAACATTCACATGTATCGCTCTCTCTGAATATTTCAAAACATATTCGAGTATTTCACTAAAATTAGTATTACTCGTTGCGTTATAAACCATTTTGGCAATAAGTTCCCAAAAATATTTTTGCCAAATATGAATGTTATATATTTAATTGTTTTCATAATATTTTTATTGGTTTAAGTTTGTTTAAAGTGCCATTGCTCGACGCAAATCCTTGGCTGGAACACACGTGTGACTTCGAAAAAAGGATGAAAATTGGTAATAAATTGGCCATGGCATCGTTTAAGGCTTCGCTCTTTTGTTTTGCACTGGTTTCTAAATTATTTTTTTAACGCAAATTAATACGTATATCAAAAATTCATTCTTACAGTTTTAACACTTATATAGCATCGTTTGTATCTGCATTTTTCTGTTGCAATACACTAAATGGATTTTTAGATTTTTTTCCCTGAAATATCACAAATTTTTTGTCTAAATAAGCCAAAATGAAGCAAAATAATTTTTTCGCTTACAAACGGTACAATATTTTTAAAAAATGCTCTGGCAAAATTGTGTATCGAATGACTGTACACAGTCTCAAATTTTTTCAAAGCATTTGGTTTAAAAATATTCGAGTTATTTGCAATTGTTTGAAATAAATGAAAGACCATGGCCTTTAGAAGTCGCCCCAGCATTCATTTAGAGCGATTATGGAAAACCGTGATAAGCCTGTGTCTCATTTTTTAAGCCACACTGAACACGTCACGAAGTATTTGTAAAATAATTATGTCTTCGACCATTGATAATGTATAAATGCTTGCATTTAAAACAGTAATAGAAACAGTAACTCTGAAAAATACATATTTTTCTAAAGACTAAACTCTTATTCTTTGTACTGACCCAGTACTCTAATAGCCAAAACTTGATAAGTGATATGTTTTTCTGTTCTTAAAATTTTTGTCAACACTGATGGTTATTATTTTAATAGATTATCGCTGACTTTGTTAGAAGTCAGTCATGCACGTGTAATAAACAGAAACGACATATCGTTCGTTAACCTAACGCAATGCGTTGTGTTCGTAATAATGCTTCTAGAGACCAAAGTCTGAATCCTTGAATGCGAGAACCGTTTTGAATTTATGGTAACTGGCTTCATCAAGGTTTTCCAACTGTCCTACCAACTAAAGTTGATAGCTTTACAATTACGTATCAATCTTCATTTGTATTTATGTTTTCAAATACTTTCGCATATATACGAAATTACATTAATCAATTAGTCTGACGTGTTCTTAGTTGTCCTTACAGATTCCTTCCTTTGCCATTTATCTACTAACTATATATTCGTGAAATAAACTTGAGATTGCTTCTTTAAAAATTAAAAGCACTATTTTTGGAGTTGGTTGTGAGTGTACGAATGTCAGTAATGCTATGGTTGGATAATTAACCGTGGGCCTACCGAATGTCTTAAGCCTGTAATAATTATTTGTAATATGTTCAGCCATGCCCACGAAATAGAAACCTTATAAACGAAAATAAATTATTTTAAAATCTTGCAATTACTGGAAATAGTATTACATAAGTTAAGTAGGCTACTAGCAAGCTTATGTGTATTTACGTTGTATATTTGAATGATGCATTTTGTGGTTTGTATTACTGGCTTGAGAAACAACTAGACGTTGTCAATACCAAAACAACGTTCTAAATTCTCATGAACATTCGATTTTATACGTTGATTTTATTAATTTACCCTTCAATCTCTGAAGGATGTTGAAAATGATTCACACGAAAATTATTACCGTTCTTAGTTGTGAACTGTAATGTGGAACTTAACACATAAGTGAGCAACTTACCTAAATAAGTTATGTTCTTATATTTCTCTTGCAGCATAGAACGGATTGTTTGTTGCTAATTGGGTTAACCTTATTTGTGTCCTTTCAATTTATCGTAAAATACACGAAAAGAAATATTTTATTATGGGTTCATATAGTTATTATTTTATAGTTACAGGTTCACTGGGTTCTTTTTGTTCAAAATTTATGTGTTACCTTGAGATATAATTTCAGCGGTGCTTGAAATGGAAATTCATTCTCTCATACCTAATCAGCGAATTTGCCACGAACGTCCACCTACGTAATAGTTACTTAGATTCGAGGTAACAGGAAGAATTTCTGCCCTCGTGTGGTTTAGCGAAGAGACAAGAAACATAACTTTTTGTACATAAAGAAACGTAAAATACATCAGCTGTAAACACTTTGATACATGATTTAAAATAAGTAAAATTAATGTATTATATTTTTATTGACAATGTTTGGTGACATTCATAAACGCCTAAACCTTTTGGTCGGAATTTTATAAATTAATTATTCTTTTCAATTTAAACCCCTTTGCAACCTATCATTCGGGTAGTAAACTATGTAGTTTTAAAATTAAAGTATCTATCCTTCTTTTGGCTGATAAGTGGTGTCACAGTAAATGTTAGTTGTAACTGAACCAAGAATTTGTTCGTTTTCTGATTCTTAAAAAATTGTAGTTGTGTAACATTCTTAAATAATTTTTAAACAGTTATAATTACATATTATGAACATGATAATAGTACAAAATTAGGCGTACTATTCCTGTACTTAAATAAAAACACAGTAACAAATAAATAATATGAAACGTTAATATTCTTGCTCCTATGATATTATGCTTTCTATAATAAATATGTATTTTATTAAAATAACATCATAACATTAAGTACAGAATAAATCATGCATTTTTTAGTTTTTACTTACTCTATCTAAGACCGCTAATAAAATGCACTTTTTTCTAATCACACATTTATTAATAACGAGATATTTTACATTACTTGAATGATAACTCATCACAGGTAAATATAAATTATCTTTCTAGTACTGCAAAATGAAGACCAATAAAGCCATTTTCCAAACAAAACTAGAGTAGACGCTTTTCAAAACGTTCAGAGGCTTGATATTTCTAAAATAAATGTAAACAAGTACCAGAAAACTACAGAAAAACTGTTAACAATGCCTAACATAATTTTTTGGAAATTTTATTTGAAAGTGGCTTCTGAAGTCTTCATAACAATAACATTTTCTATAAATAAAACAAACCTCTTAACTACAAGGTATATAAATATATAAATTCCACGATTTTGGTCAAATCAAACATTAAACTGGCACTATTATTGTTCCCAAGAATTTCCAGAATATGTATGTGTGGTTCGTACGCACTAGGGTTCATTATAATATTTGTGGTCTCTACATGTGTAGGAACAAATAACAGTTTTTTAGGTAGTAGAAACTTACGTTTCTGAAGTTTAATTATTTTACAGTTGTGCAATTTACTTTTGTAACTAGTGAACGTACTAACACAGTCTATATTCTATGTGCATGTATTTAAAGTTGTCGCTAGCTGACAAAGATATTGCATACTTTAGTCGAACTGTTGCAATGTTCCATACGAATTAAATAAAACAAAAAAGTTCATTTCTTTTAAGTTACGAACAAGTATTTAAAACTTACTGTGCTCACGTGAAATAAATGACATTCCCTGTAACGTTTAATGAGATATAAATAGCTGACGGTGACGTGTTTTACGGCAGAAAATACTTTGAGAAACAAATTAGTTCACTCCACTAAGTTGACGTATTTGGTAAGAAAAATTGCCGAATTTAAAAAGAAAACACCATACATTTTAAACATTGCTCAGTTTTTATATTGAGTTATCACCACCTTCAAACATAGCATGTTTTAGACATGTTGAGATTAAATTATCTTAGGTTTTTGTCAACACTGTAAATATAACGTATCATTTTCATTTTTAAAAAAAGCTAATCTATAAAATCAAGCTGATGAACATATTCATTCACTGCAGCCAACTCCTCTATACGATTCTTTAATTCATTTGACTGGAATGGTTCTAAAGCAGACTAAAATATATATTTTGCTAAATAAAGTAAACTCTTGATTTGAGCACAGTTATTAATATAAAAATTAATTATATACATACGCGCCTATCGTTCAAAATACCACAGTACATCTACCAACAGTTAATTCGGAAACTTAAGAAAATGTGACAACAATAAATATAAATATCACGTGTCATGTAACGTGGCTGCAAACCTGCATATTGGTGTTGACACTTACTATGAGTAAAATAAATTTTACGAGCCATTTTTTCTCATTAATTTTGTTAAGTGGGTTCGTTTCCCATCGTTCACGCTTTATTAAAATCTATCATACAGAAATCCAGCATATAACAAGAGGCAAGTTTTACTTCGTCTACATACTTTACGATAAAATCCATCTTATAAAAAGTTTTAAATATGTACCCTTTCAGTTAAGTATTTAAGCTAAACTCCCAATACTCTAATGGAAATTTAATGATCAAAAACTTATTTCAACTTGTGGTCTGCTTCAGATAAACAGTGCTTCCAGCACTAATTTCAAACTTGTGGTAAAGTGCATTGCATATTTCGTCCTTCGATTTGCTAAAGAATTCATGGAATGTAAAATACCCAGTTTAATCATGCCACAGCGTTAATCATATTCGTACACTTTAATAAAATTAAATACATTACGAAACTTACTGCAGTATAATCTTATATTTGTATTTAATTTTTAACGATCGGCACGAAGTTCGAGCCTTGCTCCACGTAACTTTATCCTGGGAGGTTGAACGAAGAAGTAACTAAATAGTGAATTTTATTTCAGCTGATTAGTCACTGTGCGTAAGCATAAAATAAGAACAAAAATAATACGGTCAATGTAACATACAAAAACATCCCGCCAGTTCCCCAAAACATAGCAGAGGGGTGTAATGTGTAATGTACAAATATTGTAAAACTGCTATTCAACCTTGTGCACTTGGACTTCTTATCTCTGTGTGTTCCTTGAAATTCAGTTCAAATGGCTCATATGAGGGGATGGAATGTAAGCTAGTGCAATCTATATATATATATATATAAATTACTATCTAAAACCCCTTTCTATGCCTCGATTGGGTAACTGTAAGTGCTACATTCCACGAAAGCTAACAAGTTGACCCGAAGTATTGTTTTGTACGAATTAGTATCATTATTCATACAGGAAAATACAGAAACTGTACGTATGCTCTTTAATTTCGTTCTGGGTAGTATCCTAATGTTTTCCCCACAGTTTTTTGTGAACGACCACAGTGGTGCAGATTTTAGCAAACTGAGCATTTCAAGTTATCTGTGTTATTTGTAATAAAAGTTTTTAGTGCCAATAATAAAAAAAAATAGGCAACTGCAACACACGCGGTGTAATGTGTAAAGCACAAATGCAACTTTGGCGTGTGAAATATTTTGTCAATGACAGCTCACTTGGTTTGCAAACCCAAATCCTGATTAGGCAGCTTGAAATACGCTTGGGCTCTAAATTTACTGGGGTTTTATCGTGCGCGTATTATGACGTTCATTTGTGAAAGTTAAAATGTTTTATTTTCACCATTCAAAAATAAGTTTAGGAGATGAGTCGTTTTGACTACATATATATTATATAAAACTATCTCATGATGTTTTATGTTACGTCTGAAAGAACTTGTTCTACTTTATTTACACTATATTACATGTAACGAGATCACATTTTAATTTGCGAAATACTAAATCAATAATAATTTACGTGTTCTTACTTATAGCTATTTAGATTTCATTTTAAGTAATTATGTGTATGTAGTTACGACTGACAAATAGCCTAACAAATTAAAATATATAGACTTTTGAAACATAAGAATTAGCTACACGAAGTGCATTTAATTAAAATGTTTAAAATGTTATAGCTATAAATCCTGTAAACACTAACCAAACAGCATACCCGCTAAAATATATGAACAATAAGAAATAAATTGATAAGAAGTCAATAGGCAAATCAAGAAGCAATAAAATATAGGAACATGAATACTTATAAATTGATTCCTTTCGTAAAAATTGAGCAATATACGTAATAAAACATCAAATATAAAGCAAAAATTTTGTTGATATACTCAAATATTAATTAGAATGTAAATAAGATTTGCCTTACGAAAAATTAAACTTCTTACTGAAATGATACTATTAGTAAAGTCAAGCTGAAAAAAGTTTGTCAGTGAACTTTTGCCAACAAACCGATATTTAGCCAAAGGGAAGGAGTCAAAACTGTTCGTTGTTAGGTAAAACTGACGCAATAAAGTGAAAGACTCCCACGTGAGACGTGACGGAAGTCGGAGGACAGGAGACCCTCAGATATGTCCACTCCAAACAGACGGGTGAACATAGATTCCGCTAGGCTGCAGCACTGGTGGGCTTGTGACGTCACGGCATTGTCGCGCTGCTACGGCGCCATTATGTCGCGATGTGGTACTCGTGCTGCTTCTTGCATTTTTTCCTCAGGATGTAGAACAGGGCTATGGTGATGAGGATGGCGATTGTAATTCCCATTCCGATGGTGACCCATATTATTTCCTCGTTAATGCCGTTGTAATTTTGCCCTGGAAACAAAAAAAAAACACAGAAGCCGTAAAATTGTCAATCTAAATCCAATTTATTTCTACTTTATTTGTTGTTCCGCGTTTCAAGATAAAACCTGCCGTGCGGAAGATAAATTATAACTTACACTAAATCAATATGCAATTCGCGTCGTTGGAAATATGTCTTAGCTGAATAAAGTATTCTGTGGCGCTACTTGCAAACATATTACAAATTTAAAAAGAGACAAACATATGCCAATGAATATATATTAATGAAAACTAATTATATTATTGTTTTACGCATTAAAATCGGAACTCCCCGTTTGTGTGCTAAAACAATATTTCGTAACAAATTAAAATATATTTTTGTTTTTTTAAATTTTGTTTTTGAGATACACGTACTTGTATCAGTTACTGTGTGAGCGTTTTTAAATTATATCCATTAAAACGCAAAATAAAGAGTAATTTAGAATTTTTATCTAAAAAGTAATAATCTTCCTGACAAAATATACATACTGTAGACATCGTTTATTCTAGGGATGAAAGTCTATATTTGTATTTATTCGATTTAAAACAGGAGATATCAAAATATACATAGTGTAGACATAGTTTATTCAAGGAATGACAGTCTCTGTTTATATTTATTCGATTTCAAGTAGGAGACAATATCAAACTATACATAGTGTAGACATCGTTTATTCTAGTGATGACAGTCTCTGTTTATATTAATTCCATTTCAAGTAGGAGACAATATCAAACTGTACATAGTGTAGTTCATCGTTTATTCGAGAGATGACAGTCTCTGTTTATATTAATTCCATTTCAAGCAGGAGATATCAAAATTTACATAGTGTACACATCGTTTATTCTAGAGATGAATTTCTCTGTTTATATTAATTCCATCTCAAGCAGGAGATAATATCAAAATATACATAGTGTTGACATAGTTTATTCGAGGTATGACAGTCTCTGGTTGTATTTATTCCATTTCAAGCAAAAGATAATATCAAAATTATAACTCAAGGCAGGAATCACTGGACATATTGTCAAGTTGTTTTTCATGATGCACACGAAGTCTCAAAAAAAAAACTAGACTCTAGAGAAGCTAAAAATGAGTGTGAAAAGAGGCGACATGGGAGAGAAGGCCAGGATTCCATGTTTATACTTTCATGTCGTGGCGGGGATGCGAAAGAATCTCAGGCGCCCGTAGCTCACGTCATGTTCCATGACATTTTCTCGTCTCGCGAACAACTATTCCAAGCGTACAAAGAAGCTCTCTCACTCTCTCGACAAAGCACTGTGTCTGACGTGTGTGTGACGTGTATACGGGATGGAAGGAGACGCGCCCTTTGAGAACGGCAATATTTCAGGAGACAGAAAGTAGTCAGCAGGTCTACGCGTCGTTGCGCTATGAGATGTCTGCGAACACAAATTTGGTTCAGACAAAGAGATGTACTGTTTCCATGTAACACATGAAATTGATATCATTCAAAAGGAAACAAACAAACACCTCTGACGACTTCAACTCTGGGAATATCGTAAAATGAAGTGAATGGGAACACTGGGGTCAAAAAGAGCAGCATTTTGAAGGCAAATGTTCAGTAAAAACTCTTTTTAAAAAAGCTGTGTTATTGGATACACAAGTTAAAACATATTACAAACTGCGGTTTTGTCGTGATATAATTTTATCTAAGCACAGTCTGTAAGCCAGATATTTATTTATATTTCTTCCTATTCACCCCTTTATTGCTATTCACTTCGTTTTACGGTACTTGTAACCAAAACTCTTTCAGCACGATAACGTGAAATATAATTTATACGTGTAAGAGCAATGTCATTGTGATTTTACAATTACGAAACTTTATATGGTATTTTCCCAGTGACGTCTCTAAATTCAGTAGTTATCTAGACTACGCAATGAAATGTAATATTTCCGAGCGATTTTTTTTCACGATAACAGTGCAATGTAAAATCAATTACCACATTAAAAACGCTATGTTAGTACTCGTTTCGAAGTAGAGTGCTTACATGTTATAGGATAACTTTACCGTAAACTTTGATTTTAAGCTCTTTAGCGTGCTACCATGGCTTACGGTTTTGCTGCTGTGCAAAATGTGGCATGGGTATAAAATTTTGGATTGATTAAAAATAAGCACGTGCTGTTAATCATTAATACAAACCCTCGCACTCATTATCCTTGAATCTGATACCCCGGGGGCCGATTAAATATCGCCACCTGCTATTTTCACCGACGCAGCGCAACGCAAATGCAGAGCAAGTTAAACGCTTCTTCTATGGCATTATGTGTGTATATAATTCCAATGCAGCACAACCAAACGCAACGCAGGTGCAAATTCTGCGATGCACCCATAAAATACGATATTTAATTCTCCCCCCCCCCCCCAGGTGTAGATTTTAGCTATTACGTTTCATGATTGTACACAGTACAGATAGAAGCTGTGTGACCCAATTACTTCAATTCACTCTGAAAAAACTCGAATAAAGGCACCGTGAAAAAAATTAAGCCATTCCAAGCGTTGCTCTTTATTTATGCTCTGGTATCTTTGCCAGATATTATTCTATGAAGTGGCTTGAGTGCATCGCGACCTGTTTCTGTATGTTATAACTCAGGCTGCAAAATGAACCTCATCTCCTTAATTTTTTTAAAAGACGCAATCATAAATCATAAAGATATCAAGTTCGTCCAAACAAGTCATGCCTTAAGATTAGTCGTGGTTAAAGTAATACTTAACTAATTCAATGGAAATATATTCGCGCATTTCTTACACCGTGTTCCAAGATTTATGAATCTGATGGACGTTCCGATATATTTACAGTAGTCATGTCTTAATTGTAACCAAGGCATGTAAAGCAGTGAAATTGTTAGATGTACAAGAGTAGTGTATAAATAACTTCAATATCATGCTTGCATTTACCATTGAGAAAAACAGGGCTATGAGACGTATTGATTAATTCTTATATGTATTTTATGATGTAGCCGAAAAATTTTAATTATGTTTAATGTAAATGCCGTAAAAACATTTAGTGTAAACAGAAAGTAACCCCTTTTCATGGAAAAATTGTGCCTTATAAAATGTATTTGTTTCGTTTTCTCTAGACAAAAGAAAAACAGCCGTAATTTATAGATTTTAAAACATTCAATGTCCCAAACATAGACATACACATTTTCACGCCGATGCTGATGTGTGAACAGTAAGAAATTTGATATTTTATTGGCTCTTACCAAGGCTGGTATGAAGGGAATTAGGAAATTTGGCGCGTATTTGTCATCCATGAAAGAGAAGTAAGTTTTAAAAGCGACACAATACTGCTATATTCTAAACACGGAGCAATCTAAGTTCATTTAATATCCTGCTAAGTTACATCATTATTTTAACAACATAGTCAACAAAATAATAGCTTAAAATATAAGCCGGTCCCGTAGCGTAGTTAGTTAGGCGCCGGTCCAGCCGGGAAGAAACATAGACTTTTTATAAATTTACAATACATATTTTGAGAGGTTAATTCTTTTGAAAAATGGTAACAATTATGTATTGAATATTACAACTTACATAATAACTTATTATAACAAGAGATACTGGGAAATATTTTCCCACGATAAACCAGCATCCCTCCCTAGCTCCTAGCTCAGATCTTAAGGGGGAGTTTAGAAAATTGTATTATATTTTAAGTTTTTGAGCCATAACATTAATTTAAATTGTATTATCAAAATTTTCTCTACGACAGAGCATAGGATTTATTCTTGGAAAACTGCTTGACATAAATTATAATGGGATCTTTAATTAATCTGTCAAGCAGAATCGTTGCAAGAGAATTATAGGTTAACTATCAAGAATTCTCTTGCAACGACTCTGCATGACAATTTCATAAAATATTCCATTATTATTTATATCGAGCAATTTACCAAGAATATATCCTATGCTTTGTCGAAGAGAAAATTTTGATAATACAATTTAAATGAATGTCATGGCTCAAAAGCTGAATATTCAATATAATTGTCTAACAGTCCCCTTTAAGGAACATACTTTCGACGTTACACGGTTAAGAATTATTTGAAAATTTATCACACTGATGTGTACAAGCGTTAGGAACGCATATATAGCCAGAGTGATTCCCGTACATTAATGGTAGCATTCCTATTCGATTTTACGATGTGAAAAGGCTTGTAGAGTAACCAATGTTAACGGTTGCTCAGTTCACAAGCTGTCCCATGCTGTGTATAGGTTAACACTTCCTATAATCTTAAGGATTTTTTCAGTGTACTGTTGTTCAAAAATAACTATTTATCAAAGCAACATAAAGCGTAAATTCACGCCCAGTATTTTACAGTGATTTTGAAAATATTATTTTTAAAGCGACGTAATTTTCGTATCGAAGAATCCCTGCATTTATTCTGTCACAAACATAGCATAATATATTTCTGATGTTTTAGCATAAATAAACCTGTTTTTTTTTTTTCAGATTTTTGGACTCAAAATGTCATAAATTATGTTGCGAAAACAAGCCTAACTTAATCTGAATGACATTTTGCGAATGAACGCTGCATTATTTTGCAATACGCCTATGCAGAATTGTGCATTTTATGACTGCTCTTAGTGTGGAATTTCATCAAAGTATGCCGTTAAAAAAAATTTCAACGTAAAAAACCACCAAGCATGACCTAAATCTCGCAGGGGCGTCATTTCAGGTTTTTCCAGGAAGGGGGGGGGGCAAGATTTTGTTTTCTGATGACAGTGACCTTGTTGCATCATTTTTATTAATTAAGCATGTATAAATTAGATACTTTAATAATAAAACTTCAGTTTTATGTCCTTAAGTTAGCATTATTTACATTTAAAAATACAAAAAATATATTTATATACAAAAATTCCAAATCCAGGGGGGGGCATTTACCCCCCCTCCCCTTGTAGCCCTAAATGACGCCCCTGAAATCGAGATCTACGCCACACTGAAAAAAAAAAAACCCCGTGTTAAAAGCCGTCCGCCTACGTAAAAAATTGGAAGGCCCACACATCACTCGCGTTTTTGTTCGTTTTAAGAGGAAAAGGTACGTGCTAGACATTTGCAGTAAGAGCGTCTTTTGTATTCACATACGATAGCAAAATGTCTGTTTTACGTGGCGGCAAAATTTTGTAGTTCTCTACAGTTGAAGGGTGGTAACCTAACGCTTTTGTATGTAGGCGGACGTTTTTAACACAGGTTTTTACTGCACTCTGTACATCTTGATAACACCAAATTATGTTCAAATATCGTGGTTTCATTCAAAACTGCAAAAATAATTGAACTATAACAAGAAAAGTCCTCTGAAACCCAGTTGCTAAAGAAATGTATTGTTAATAACCATTGTTCTTGTAAAAAAAATATAAAGCATTCCTTTGTGAAAATTAAAACCTTGAAATTTTACAAAAAAATATACTTTGTATTTTTTTCTAGAGCAACCTATAGATTTATAAAGGAATTATTTTAGCAACTGGGTTTCAGGGAATTCGCTTGTAAAATTACAAGAAATAACAGTAAACACGAATGAAGGGCACCTTCCGAGTTAAGCTAGGCTATATGCTGCAATACTGTACTTAACTATTATCATTTTCAATAAGTATAGCCTACACCTCACAAAACATTTCAGTTGAGTCTCCAAGCAGGCTGCATAATGCCGGAATCACAACAGTATGAAGGACGCCACGTGATGGGCGAGACGTGAGTAAAATAACTTGCCATCCAATCACCTTCAAGACTACTATGGTGTCAGCACGACGAACATTGCGGACACGACGCGATTTCTTAAATAATAAGTATTTATGTTTCATTTACGTCGCGGACGCGACAAAGCTGAGAAATGTATTTTAATTTTGTGCCCAAATTTTTACTTATTATTATAAGCAATTCATATCCCTTTTTAGCAAACGTACAGTTGTGACTGTACTTTCACGCGTGGGATTGCCAATGGATCTTGAAAACATATTATAAAATAAACGGAGAAATAATAAAATAATTTAAACATCAATGGCCATCGTACAAGAGCTTAGTACGTTCTGGCAAGGACTATTAACATTAAATTTTTTTTGTGACGCAGCAGACAAACTAGTGTTTGCAATAACGAGAATGTTTACATACGTTGCGTCTCGTCTGATTCTAGATATGTGTTTGTGTGTAGCATAGATATATATTTTATTTATACGTGCCCTCGAACAGCACAAATCCTTGGTAAGGGTACGCGGGTTAGGAGGAGGGGGGGTGTAGGAAGTCGGCAAGAGCTTGTTGAAGGCACCACCCTAGTATTCACCTGGAATTATTTTGGAAAACCCTGGAAAACCGGAATCAGGATGACCGGAGCTGGGGTTCGATCTCAGGTCATCCCGAATGCGAGGCGAGTGTTTTATGCGTGGTCTGGGATAAAGTGACCACTTTGGAACTCCAGTCCCTTTTTAACTTTAATCTAATTTATAGTTCCGTGCCATTTTTTAATGTAAACAAGGCTCACTACGTAACAATTAAAGTGTGTATATTGCGCTGAGCTCGGAGGTTAACGGCTCAGCTCACAATAAATAATATGTTTAAAGTATTATTCTATACAAGACTGTCTTCTTCAAGTGTTCACGTTATCGCGAACCAATTAAACCTAGAGCCGGGGCGGATGCAGCTCTAGGATTTGGAGCGAGTCCATTCCTTAAAAAGTAGCGGAGTCAGAGAAGAGGGTTTGGGGGCACTGCCTCGGAAAAAATTTAGTTTATAAGGTGCAAAATGGTGCTATTTAAGGTGATTTCAAAACAAAAAAATATTTAATACACCACTTTAAAAAATTTTAGTATTTTAAGGATAACCTATACATTAAGGTCAAGGGGGCCGGCCCCCTGCCCAGCCCCCTCCCTCCATCCATTATCTGTCTCTGACCTAGAGGCACGAGTATTTAGCGTATTGATTCTAGGTTAGGTGGAACGTCAAGAACGTTTACTTCGATGTCATTACTAGGGAGACAAGTATTTGGGGGGGGGAAGTTTTTACCCCAGTTTGTTTCAATGCATCACGTGCATATATGTAGCTATGCTTCGTGGATATTAACAGCGAGTCTTTGTTCAGAGCCGTCTAACATTTCACCGCACACCGCATGTCTGTGATTTGTGGGTAGAACCACAGACGTGCGAGAGTTAAAATCACCCATAGAGTGACATGAATACAAGCTTAAGTGATATGCAATACAACCAGTCACGAAAGTTTTCGCGAAATACAGCATTCTCTAGTCATCACTGTGACGACAGTTGTTTTGTGACACATTTTACTACTCCAAGTCAGTTATTAGTAGAGCCAGTGATTTTTGCTGAAAATAATTATGCAACAATTTGTTTCAATGCATTATGTGTAGAGATGATGATATATCACGAAAATTTTTGTGCCAACACAGCCTTGAAAACACTGTAGTTTCTTTCGGCATGTATTATTGGGTGATATACGTC
The DNA here is from genome assembly GCA_003012365.1 of Medauroidea extradentata. Taxonomy (NCBI): domain Eukaryota; kingdom Metazoa; phylum Arthropoda; class Insecta; order Phasmatodea; family Phasmatidae; genus Medauroidea; species Medauroidea extradentata. The sequence continues at coordinate 30,111 of PNEQ01025688.1, forward strand.
TGACACAACATAGCTGTCTGCAGACCAATAACAGGCATCATATATTACCTACATTAGCGGGAGTCTTACTGGCTCAGTCAAATTGGGCAACATCTATACGTACAAATGATTGCCAGTAATATTTCAAAAGCTGGACGTGCATTGAAACCCAGCAAACAGTCAAGTTTTCCCGCGATAAACCATCATCTCTAATTGTGTGTAGAGACATGAAAAATTCGCGTTATCATTTGGTAGCAGACTAAACTTCACTTTCCTATACATAACAAAACATAATCTGCGATTCAATTGGTCACGAACTTGTATGTGTTACGTCCGTCTACCGTGTAAGCATTCTCTGCGGCAAGTCACGACAATATCGGCCAGCGTGAGACGTCGAACGATCCTATAGTCACTTGGAGTCTAGTCAGCTGTCAGAAAACAACGCGAATTTCGCATATCTACTTATGTGAACATCTGTTTCTCAGCTTCATGGTCAGTGATTGGAAGTGTTTAACTTTCGGCGTCTCGGGGTCCTACCCGCAAATCACGGACGTGTGGTGTCGCGGTAACATTGTTCTTGTTGGTACAGTCAAATGAGCCACGCCTCTGCCTTATTGTATTCTGCCAATAACCACGAACCAGAGTTGCAGGTGTGCACGTAAGGCGTCGAAACAAGTTGTTGCAAAACTCTTTTCACCAAAAATCACTGGTTTTAGTAATAAGTAAAGAAATAATTCGTGGGGATAACACCTTCTACCCGCTTGTAAGGTTATAAAGCAACTGTGGCCAGTGAAGTATAGAACTCAGAAGCCTAGGCTGCTACTAGATGAATACTATAAATACTCGTGCCTCTAGCTGTATCACTGCTGCACCACGCTCGGTGATGGAAGTGAGGATTGGATTGCGTCAGTTATTCTCTTCACCAATGTTCTGACTGTGGACGTGCACTGGCTGACCAATCTGCAAGCAGGAGGCCAAGTACTGGCGAACGTGAGCTGCAGGCGCAATTTGACCCCCGCCGTGCGCGCGACGATAGAATTCGATTAGGGCGGCATCGGAGCGGATAAAAAAAAAATACACGGGATACGGCACCTGATAAAACAACACGTCAGGACGTAAACAACGCAGTGGGAGAGCTTCTCCAAACGACGTCACAAAGCTAACCTCTGACCCCAGCGAACAAGAGCTGCAATCAACTGGCAGAAGAGTCAGATTGTTATCTGCACATATCGTGCTTTTATCAGATTTATTTCCGAAGTGTGCTGACCTGGGTCACGAATCAATTTACGTACGAATGCTCACAGAAACCAGTAAGCTATTCTTAGATAACTTTTCTAAATAAAATCACTAACTTTTGCGAATTTTGTTGTCAAACTCTACCTCTACATGTACATACAGTACGTCAAATACACTCATATTCCTTAAGTTACACTTCAGTTTAGGAACTACCATTTCTTAATTTATGTGGTAGACGGGATATGTGGGATCTATAAGCTTATTTTAATTAGTTGAGTTCGTATTTTATGATAAGTCGAAATTTGTAAAGCAAAGCTGATCTAATCTACGTACAAGAAGAATATCTATAACCGGGCTGCTAAGAATCACAGTGATGTAAATCGGGTGCAATAGATTCCTAAAAAAAAATTATTTGTTGTCACAGATACTATGCAGTACAGTCTTGTAGTACTAAAATATCGTAACGAAATCTGGTTTATGGTCAAATACTTTTTATGAAACACTTTTACGAAAACTGCGTATTTTATTATTATCAACAACACTGTCAAAAGGGACCGCAATGGCCGAATGATTACATCATTCGCCTCCACCAAGGTGATCCGGGTTCGATTCCCCACGGGGTCGGTGCCCTGATTTTCGCGTGTGGGAATCGTACCGGACGATGCAGCTTGTCAGCGTATTTTCTCAGGGTCACCCGTTTCCCATACTCCTTCATCCCGCGCTGCTCGATACTCCCCTCGTGTCACCCCTCACCAGTGCTGAAAAATATTACATCTAGATGACCACAATTGTAAAAAAAAGTTATTAGAATTATATCATCTCTGTTTTCTCAATATTCAACTTATGTTTACCTACTGGATTGCAGATTTAGATCCTCCGAAATTTCATGTTTCGATGCCATCAAATTGATACGTCAAGTAAAAAGTAACATTGTGAATGATAACAAAATTAAAGTTCGCAAGTTGTATTTTTCCTGCCATATACTGTACCATACAGTGTTTACTGTCCGCTGAAGTACACATTTGTTACTTTCATTCCCAAATGTAAAAATGATGAAAATTCTGAGCAAGATGTTAACACTATAAGTATATATCTTATTTCAACTGGTACAACTTTGTCTTTATACTTGAAAAGGGGGGGGGGGGAAGGTTACTTTTATTCTGATAGTGGAAATAAACATAACTGAAAAAAAAAAATTACGTGTAACTACTTTGAGTATAAGAACAATTTTGTGAACGGACCGAGAATCGAACTCGCGTCATTTAGAAAGATAATCGCGTAATTAAACACAAGATCAACTCAATATGCATTACTGCTCACTCGTTTACTTTTATTTATGAAAAACCCTTGCCACTTAACAAATAAATTATTTTACAAAGAAAATCCTTGTACTTTTACCAAGATTTGCAGACGTACAAACACATTTAAAAATTGTACAGAACGAATTTAAAGGATGTAGGAATTTATTCTCATTAGAGAAGAGTCTGCGACAAATCCTGAACTGGAATGTAAGATCGACACAAACTATTTGTGTAACCGTCAATAGGAGAATGAAATCTGACTTCTCCCAGACTGATACTGAAATGTAGATATTCACTGACCGACAATCAAATGTTGTTAGAGATTTTTACCAAAAAAACTATCTCAGTCCGCTTAAATTTACGAAAATAAAATTTTCGTCTTTATAATTGAGTGTCTGAGATACATAGTGGAGCATGTCACAAATGTTTAGTAGTGTCGTTTTTATTCGTATTATTCACATTTTCCAAAAAAATAAATACTCTATACCAAATATTTCAATTTTAATATAATTTCTTAATTACATTTGCGTATTGCAAGAATGTACTGCATTTTGCATGTGATTATAAAATATTGTTGAAGGGGGAAACTAGTTTGGTTGACTTATATCACTATATATCTAAGCCCCTAAATTGGTTAGTTATTCAAAATACAGATTAAAGATTGTTAACTTACAAGCAGATCATCACTAGCGAGATACAAAGTCCAAGCCGACCTCCAGCAAAACGTGCAACATCTGTAGCTGTATAACCTAAATTTTATATTATGTTTTTTATTCCAAATGTTCTGAGGAACACGTCCCCGCAGTATGTCAGTCAAACAGCGGAACAGCCAGGATATTTTCATTCGGTTCCAACAACTTATAAAATGTCACCCCTCCCCAACCTAATAGAAACCTTAAGTGGGCGATTCACTGAAAATTTGCACGAGATATTGTTTGTTTTGTAGACATATATTGTAACAATTATTTACTGTAACAAAATTTTTTTGGCTTTCAAAGTTTTTGAATAATAGCATATTAAAATCAAAATTTGCATAAAACGGTTTATACAATAAAGGAAAACCAACTTTCTTACAGAAATAAAAAAAAACTGACGCTGAAGAACAGTGTCACGAGCTACGAAAAGGTATGTATACAAACCACATTGACTTTTTTGTATTAAAAAAGTTATAAAGTTAAAATTAAAAAAATTTAATTTTTAAAAAATATTTAAAAAATAGAAAATCTAATCAACGTGGTTTTTATACATGCCATGCCATAGTCCATTTTTCATTTCGGTAAGTTGATTGGTTTTCCTTTCTTGCATAAAATCGTTTTATGCTAATTTGCACTTGAAACATGTTACTATACAAAAAGGAAGCTAAAAAATTTTCATTACAGCAAATAATAGTTGCAACGTATGTCTATAAAACAAACCACCCCAAGAATAAACAAAAAATTTAAACAATAAAATTATTGGGTGTTCTCCCACCTTAATTCGCGCAATCCGTATATGTAGCGAGTAAACGATTTATCAAAATAATTTTTTTTTAACAGACACTGTGGCTGTGCTCTCGTTCGATCTGCTTTCGCATCCCTTCCTTTGCATTCGGTGACAGTGGTGTTCCCTAATTTCGTTCTGCCCAAACATTAGGCGAAATTCAATTCTTTCAAATTCATTCAAAATGAAGCTAGGCGCAGTGCATGTTTGGTGAGTAAGCTAACAAATCTTAAATTTTTGAACCGTTATCGCAAGATAAATAACGTTCTTAAGAGTAGACAGGTGAACACCAAACTAGGTCAAAACTGAAACTAAGAACAACAAAGTTCTGTGCATCGCATTCATGTCAATTTTTTTTTTTTTTTTTTTTTTTTTAACGAAGACATTTAAGACCATATGAAATAACGTTACATAATTTTTATAAGAAATTTGTTGCCCCAAAAACCTCCTTTAACTTATGTTGTTTTGAATACGTGCCACCCACTACTAGTTGTACACTGATCAAAATATGCGCCAATATCAAAAGGATAATGATATACAGAGCACTGTTTCATCCTTTCTGAAGCAAAGTCAAAACTTTTTCGTGACAATTTACAGTACTGTCATGATCGTCACTTTAAATAATTTGCAAGTTGCCTGCAGTGGTATTTGTGCCAAACTTCTGAAATTGCTTGAATGTATCATATTGCTTCGCTTTATTTGTATACTAAACCATAATTACTTTTACATAATGCTATCCAATTACTACTTTAGTTCTCTTTACGCTATATGCACTTAACTCTCTTTTGCTGCGAGAGTCCATTAACTGGATAAAATATGTAGGCCTAGTTTGTGCATTGTTATCACGACTACAAAAACACTTACTCTTCGGCGATTCGTCTATGCAGTTTCAGAACATTGTGTTCCGTCCATTTTCACTGATGGCATCAGTAAACTAAATAACCAAAATTTTTAACACCTTTAAAATAGTGTTCTTAACCGGGGCGTGGCTACATTTCCACCTGTGAAGTAACTTTTGCCCCAAACAAAATGTTTGTCTTTCTTAAAGCAGATAACATTTAATTAAATATATAAACATATATCTCCAGCTTACATTATTTTGACAAAGAAACATAGGAACAAAAATTTGAGATGCGAAAAATTATGCAAAGTTATCCCGCTAGTTTTAAGTAAGCCTGATGAATGGTTCCTAATGGAATATAGCTTTACCCAAAGTGTTTTAAAAACACTTTGCATAAAAACGTACTTTCTTCAAATTAATTATTTCAGATGGCGTAAACGGGGTTACCTTGCATATGTGGGGTGACTTTGGAATACATGATACTATATTCATTTTTCAAAATTGTCAGCTACGAGTAAATATTAATAAATACCATGGAGATAGTTATTATTCGCAGTTAATCATAAGTAAATTTCTTTGTTCAGGGCTACCAAATATGCGAAATATACTTTTCGTAGCGTCCCAAAGAACCTTACGTGCCTAAAGGTTTATCATGCTACACAATATTTTGCACTCATAATTAGGAATCTGAAAAATTCGCGTTTTCTTTTAGGCACAAGTTAGGATTCCGCCAACTTTAAGTTTGTGTCACTCTCACAATTGATCCTTGACTTACCTGTCACCTAGAGTAAATCTCTGAGCCAATAATAAACATTTAACTAAATGCAGGATCATATCACCGCGCCAGCGAGCAACTAATGAACAACTGCTGTTTGTTTCAGTACACAGATATTCTTGAAGGTTAGCCTTAAGGGCGCGATTATCGCAATTTTCATCACCATTTTTTTTTATTTGTACCAGATTTTTTTTTTTTTCCTTATTTTAGACATAACATGTGACTAAATTTGGCTCTTATGGAAATTTTTTATCTCTCATAGTTTTCGCGTAATGGCTTGTTAAAGTCATATTTTGCATGTTTCCGTTTTAAGTACTACACTAAAACCATATTATATACCAAACTAAAAAAATCACAGTGGATAAAGACATTGCAGGCTCATGAAATTAAAAATTAAAATTATTTGTATTAAAAAAATATTGAATTTTTAAAATTTTTATTTTCAGTTTCAGCATTTTTTTAAATACAAATAATTTTTATTTTTTATTTTATGGGCATGACATTGTAGCCTGCAATGTCTTTATCCACTGTGATTTTTTTTTAGTTTGGTATATCAGTTGGTTCGGAAACATGCGAAATATGACTTAAGGTCTGTGGAACCCGCGTATTGTTTCGGTTTGTACTCATGATTCATGAGTAGGGCCATGAACTTATCGCGAAAAGAATTTTGCCCCAGTTTATTTCAGTGCCTTATGTTCACATCTGCAGTTCTGCTTCGTTGTTAGTTATTGGGTGTTTTAACTCTCAGGTATATGTCTTGAAGTTTTATCCACAAATTGCAGACGTGTGGTGTGACAGTAACCTTACTATCATTGGCACAGTCAAATGAGAGACGTCACTTCTCAAAGACACACTGCCAATAACCATGAAGCACAGTTTCAGATGTGCACGTGAGACACAGAAACAATGTGGGGCAAAATTCTTTTCGCGAAAAGTTCATCGCCCTATTCATGAGTTTCTAGGAATGTTGCGGCCAACGGTTGTGCCTGAGCACTCCTTTTACAGTTAGCACGTTTTGTGGTGATTTTCCGTGGCTGCTCTCTGTGGAACTTCGGAGCGAGTTTGTGCTCTGCACCAGCTGTTCGCTCTCGTGTCGTAAAGTGCAGGTTTCTACCTCACGTCAGTTGTGGTCCCTGTGGATCAACAGCTGTTCACTGGCTTCTAGACGGGCGAGATACGTAGTGCTTCCCCCGTGTTACAAATAGCCTTCATGAGAATCATTTCAGACTTTTTATTTTCCTGGTAGAAAGCATTTATTTTTCACACAAAAAATTTTTGCGTATGTCCATATCACATATTTTCTTTCTTTGTGTGTGTGTGGAATGTTTCCTGAAAGTTTGGCTATTTTTCTTGTTTTTTACTAATACAATATTTTTTTTAAATTTCATTCATATTTCAACATTTACCCGAGACGTGACGTGCTTACAAACGGGTGAATTTATTCATTTCTGTGGGTTGTGTCCGTACCTCTTCCATTTATGAACGGAATAATAAATGATCCAAGTTTTTACCAGATTTTATTATAGTTATGTTTAGAACCGCACTTCTAGTTGAGTAATGCGCGTGAGCTTCGATAAAGGCGAAAAAGTACTCTAAAAGTTTTCATTTTTAAGATAAATTCAAATATTTCTAATTATATATACTTGTATATATTGATTTTTATTGTCAAAGTAATAAAAAAATATAATTTGTTTGTCAACTATAGATAGACAGATTTACAGGTTATAAGACACTTCCAACTAAGTTTTTCATTTGTTCAGCTGCTGAAATGTGGCCTGTTTGTAAAATAATTCTGTCCTTGCGTGTATTTTTCAAATTAGGCCTATATCCCAGATTCAACATTTTTAACTTTTTTAAACTAGTATTGTTTGGAACGCAAAAACTTTGAATCCGCTGGATATACATTTTTCTTCACATTGCATTAAATGTATGTACTATAATTATAAATACTAAAAACGTGTGTACCAGACGTATATGTGCAAATTCCTTCCATGAGGTCCCCCCGCCCCCAATAGTTTGAATGCTGGGGCGTTTACCCTCTGAACAGATATGACAACCAATTAATGTACTCTCTTTTAGTATTAGTCATTACCCTTCTATATAAATTAAATGTTTTACGGTAGTTACTAACCTAACAGCCATGTTTGTACTAACCAATGAAGGAAGTATGATTGGCTGCATTATAAAAACTATTATAAACTTAAATCTACTAAGTTTACCATTTTTGGCTTTGAAGGGGGAAGTTCACCAAAAAACTGGCTTACAGAAATGAAAAAAAATTTACACTGAAGAACATTGTCATGGGCTACATCAAGATGTGTGCAAAAATTGCATAGAAATTTTTTTGTATTTTTGAACAAATGCTGCATTGGAAAAACAATTACCAGTTTTCTGCAATTTTTTTAATTCAAACAAAATCTGCGCGATTTTTACACATATATTGATGTGCTCCCTTATGCATTGTCCATCAGTGTGAATTATTTCATTTCGGTAAGTCAGTTGTCTTTTTCTTGTAAGCGGACGCCTCGGTTGCCGCCAGAGTGCGCCCTAACCGCGGTAAACATTTACGTAACCCCTAGGTGGGGCCCGAGTTGGGTATTATAGGAGGTATACCGTTTTATGCAAATTTGGACTTTTACATGCCATTATACAAAATGTACGAAAGCTAAAAAAAATTTTATTACTTTGGAAAATAGTCAAAATGTATGTCTTCAAAACAAACAATATCTCGTACAAATTTAAAATGTGTTAAAACAATTAAAATTTTTAGTGAAATCCCGCCCATTAAGATACATGTAAATGTTTAAATATTATTAAATTAGCTGTTTTACTGAACAACTATAGTGGTTTTATAGTAAAATTCAGGACTGTGCTGAACTTGGACTGGATTCAACACGGAGCGAACCTAAAGTGAACGTGGATTGAAATATGTTTATAGTAAAATGTCCGAAACAGTAAACTTGGACTGAATTCGTGCGTGGAGACGTCTCTTTTCTAAACATACAGAACAAATGCCTGTCAAAAAAGCAAGAGGCAAAAAAATTTTTACGTACTTTGAATTTATTCGTCATATCATTTATTTTTATTCATTTGGCGCTTTCCAGTAGCTATTATTATAGTTAATATTAAACCGTTTTATTTAGCTAGCCCAGGACGATGCTAACCTCTTACATAACCAAAGGAACAATTCAGTATGGCGACCGCTTCATCTTCGTTCAGTTCAGTCCGGTAAGTGTGCTTTTCAATCCTGATTCTAGACTCCAATCCACCTTGACGACTGGACTGGATTACTCGCTCCACTCCTATTTCAGTCAGGTACGAACGTGTTTAAAGTAAAATTTGAATCAAGATTCTCCAGTTCACTCATACTTCAATCCGGATTGAGCTGTTACTCTAAACATCGTATATGCGGTTCGGGATAATGTGAGAACTCTTTATCCTGAACGACCTATAAATGTGTTTATCTAAGGGGAGTGTGCTTACGTACTTGCACAAAAGTACGCAGAGAGTATTTTATAAAAGCAACACGATATCCCACCTGCCTGTCCCGACGAAATAATCCCGATCTTGCCGGAAACTCGACCTCCCACGGGCATGGTGGCTGTGTTGTGTCTTCCTTCTCCGCAGTGCAGTGGCGCTAGGGAGGCAGCTCGTCAGATTTCCACCATCTGCAAGAATAAACAAAGAGATAATCAAAGAGAGTACCTCTGTCGGTCCATTAGTCTTTTAAACATTCCCATTTCCGAGTCTTAAACAAAAAAATTTGCGTATTATCATGAGGACATCTTTCTCCGCTGTTCTCTTTTCACATCTTCACGTATTTAGTTCCTCTAACTCTTTCTGCTCTTTGTACATTTTCGTAACTTATTTTCCCTTCGTTAAAAAATCACGTCTTCCTATTATCTTACTCTTCGATTTTTTAATAATCTCGTTGGCATGTAAGCCGTGGTTACAGGTACCGCGCGGTAAGTTCAAACATTTGTAAATGCACATTTTGAAACATTGGACAGAAAATAGTACCTCTTGTACCTTGCAAATATTTAACATTAGTAGATTACATTTTGTTGTTTCAATTTATTTATATTTATTTAAATAAATTGAAACAACATTTATAAACGAAACTATGGGAAAAATTGCACTAAAATATTACATTTAGTACTAAATGTAATATTTTTAAGTGCCAATTTTCTCATAGTTGCGTTTATAAATGTTTAACTTATCGTGCGGCACCTAAAACATACTGGATTGGATGCTCGGCTCTCATCGAGGCGACCCGGGTTTGATTCCAGGCGAGGTTTACCCGTCAATCGTATTGGACGTTGCCGTTGGTCACCAGTTTTCTCGGGTATATCTCGTCCTATCCTCCCTTTCTCTCTCTCTCTCTCTCTCTCTCTCTCTCTCCCTCTCTCTTTCATTCCGGTGCCACACCATGCTCACATCAAGTAATCAACGCTGAAAACTTCACATTTAGTTCAGGTAGCCTACTGACTTGACTCTCTTCACATTCTCACTCATTTTCCAGTTTTGAATACAATCTGCAAGGCAATCGTTATCTCGTTACAGCACTTCGCTGTACAAAAATACAGTTGAAAGGAACTTCAGTAATTAAATTCGCTGGCGCCCCATTGGTTTACTGATACTTTAGTTGCTAGACATCAGTGCTATCATTGCAATAACACGGGTGTTAACCCCACACGATACCGTCCAGGACTAGTTGCGATAGGTCACATCACGAGGTGTTCTGGATACGATTTTCAAATAAGACATGTGAGTGGATGAATTATAAGACATTCAAGCGTAACGTTAGTGTGTAAGTCTGCTGACATAAAGTGGAAACGTTAAGGTATCTGCCTTCTCAAGCCACCGAACGACGCGCGGAACTTCGGCTGGTAGATGTTTATCCAAAGAACGGTCAACTTGCGTGAGTGATGCCTGCTCAGGAATATCATTCAAAGAACTCTACACGCGTTTGTATCCATTTTATATCTTTTAGTAATCTATGAAGGTTATTTTACCACTGCTTAAAATAGCAAAAATGGAGGTTTTATGGTAATTCTCATGTATATGTGATCAAAACATTTTAAACTGAATGTTTTGAAAAAAATTTAAGACTAACAGCAGCCATAGTATGCACAATTCTACGTAGGTGTTTTGCAAAATAAAGCACCGTTCGTTCACAAAAAGAATTATTTGATTTTACCTTATTTTCAGAACAAAATTGGTCATACTTTGGGTGCAAAAATCTGAAGATCTATGAATAGAGACCTGAAAATTTTGCGTTATCTTTTAGGCGCAAATAGGAAGTCAAGCAACTTTATGTCTTTATCACGTTTACAATTGGTTGTTGACTTACTCGACACTTCCTGGAAGTGATTGAGCCAATAATACAACTGTAACTGAATACAAACCAATTTCACTGTGTCAGCGAGCAGCTAATAAACAGCTGTTGTCTGCACGGTTTAACATATATTCTTGGAGGCTAGCCTACAGCTCAGTGAATTCGCGAATTATTCCGGTCTCTAACTATGAGGTTAATTATTACCAAAACAATTAGGTTCGAATAATTATGACGCATTTGTGACAAAACAGTGTAGGGTTTTTTCGATATGGGAATTTTGTTGCTTTTTAAATATATATATTCTAAATAATTGTAAAACTACTATGCGTGACCTTTAAACACAAAAATTGATAGCACGACCACAGACTAAGTAGTAATACAGACGTGAAATGACGTGTCGGCTCGTTTGATACAGGCGAACTTCACCGCTTATTGGCTGCCCGAGGTTGTTGATACCAGCCTCGGGTATGTTTGGCTCCTGCGTGTTACTGCAGGTTTTCTATTGGCCTGGCTGCCGGCTATAAGTGCAGCCGCCTTACACTGATTGGCGGTAGGCTTCTACGCCATTTTGCTGGTCAGGGAAACCATTTTGCTGGCGTGTGTGACTGAGTTCGCTGTCCTACCGGCAATTTCACTTCTTTATTCCTAAATATTCTGTGGCACGACGAGGACTTCACAGACGTAACTAAGGTTGTACGAAACCACAAATACTAAGCAGAACATAGCACGTTTCCTTAGAAAAGCTAGTGGCGATGTTTCGGGACGTGATATCTGCTCCTGTCTTCAGTCAATAACTGGAAGCGGAAGAAAATAAGGTGGTATGTGTCTCTCTATATACATATATAACTGGCTGGCTGTTTCTATCGCTTTGGTAAAGTGAAACAAACACGAGTCAGATGTCGACCGATTTTGAAAGAAAACAATGCGGCTACTATCGTAGTTTTTGCTGCACTAAATTCACATGCGAGCAGCAGCAGGAAAATGGAAAGAGAGAGTGGAATTAGTCAGCGATCTGTATTAAGAATCTTACATCAACACAAGTTCCATTGGAATCGTATATCATTACATCAGGAATTGTACGGCAATTATCTCTTAAATCGCTACCATTTCTGTAATTGGGTTCGTAGACAAATGCGCACAGATGTCTAATTTTTAGGTATTGTACTCTTTTCCGACGAATCCAACTTCACAAATACGGGAAATGTGAATATGCTTAACATGCATTATTGGGCAAATGATATTCCTTGATGAATGAGAACTGTACCATTTCAACATCCGTGGTCCGTTAATTGTTGATGCGGCATTGTCGGCGATCACGTCATTGGTCCGTATTTTTTTAAGGTCGCTATAGACTGGGCAAGTTTACGCAAACTTTCTGCACAACGTACTTCCTCAATTACTGGAAGACGTGCCTTTGCATGCTCGCATGAACATGTGGATGCAACACGACGATGCACCACCCCATTATGCTCTGTGTTCGAGACACGAGATGAATGAAATTTTTGGTGACAAATGATTACTTTTTATGCGGTTTTGTCACAGAACGCGTAATGGCGGTAGCACCTACCACGCCTAACGACACGATAGAAAGAATACGCCGAGCATGTACCAAAATTACACCACAAATGTTGGCTGACGTTCGACGGTCTTTTCATCAGCGAATTAACAAGTGCTTACAAGTCGAGGGTCATCACTGCGAGCATCTTCTGTAGGTAGACCCAATCCAAGGTTAGTGGATCCTTGAGTGCGTTACTTAATGACATTGTGTTGTAGGTCGCTGAATTCGTGGCCAAATCGGTACTAATGTTATCGAAAGAAAGATACGTGGTTCATTTAGCAAAGTGGAGTTGACCTTGACTTAACTTCAGCGCCTCCACCGATAAAAAAAAATGGGTTGACCAGTATGACGGCCTTCTCGAACACTGAAACTTTTGTCTGAAACATTTGTGGATATGATCACTAGTTTGAGTGCTATTGCCACTTTAAGTGCCTCATCCTGTGTGTGTATGTGTGTGTGTGGTATATATACATATATATATATATATGTGTGTGTGTATATATATATATATATATATATGTGTGTGTGTATATATATATATATATATATATATATATATATATATATATATATATATATATATATATATATATATATATATATACAATTTGTTTCAGACAAAACAACTCTATTGCTTCATATCTACATTTGTATTGCCCAAAATTGACAATTCGCTTTTTATTGAGAAATTGTTTAAAATTTTATATTTCTATTTATTTTATAAATTATACAATGTGCACGAAAACTTTAACACATACGTTGTACTGTGCAGCTTCAGTCTCAAAATGTTCAAAATTTGTCATGAAATATTTATAACGAAGTCGCAGTATTGGGTCTAATTTTATAATTACGTTTAATCAGCTAGTAAATCTAGCTCGCAGGATAAGGAATGACAAATAACGTAAGGGTGGGAAACTGAGCCATCCAACCTTCGCCCGATCAGGTCACTCCCAGAAACGTTGGCCAATAGCAGCAAGGGTGAGGGTGGGGTTGTGACGTGGGTCAAAAATCTCCCAGGTTCTCACCGCTTAGGCTGACAGTGTTACGGGCCCGGACTTTTATCACCTCCGGGCAGAGGTGTTGCTACTACAGACGTAGTTTTCTCTGTAAACAAAATTATGCCAGTGAAAGTTCCGCCTTGCATTAAACACGGCCACGTACCCGACCGGCACACAATCCTTTCCTCACAAACGCAGACCATATTCCAGATTGTTATAACTTCGAAGACCAGAACACAAGCGATCCTACCCATTCTCTGCCTAGTTGTGGACAGCCTCCAAGAAAGTTCCAGCGAAGTTGGCCAGGATTCAAACATTCCACTGCCGCGGCGTGCATGGAACGCGGTTCTAAATGGTAAACATAAGCCCTGATAAAGTAGTCGGGGTCTCTAAACACACTCCATAAAAACATCTAGAAGCTGACGCCCACAATAATATCACTGCCTCTGCCTGAACATCAGTCGCTGGCACAATGGCAGAAGAAATAAGAAAAGTTTTGGCCAGTGCTTAAGAGGAATCTTCGCCGGGGTCAAATATCCATTTTCGACCCGTGGGAACAGCGTAGCGATATGAGCCAGTGTCCCACGCTTGACGAGAAGCATATCGTCTCTATTCGCAGCGCCCCAAACTGGCGGTCAAGGTTTTCCTTGAAGTCTTTTTCCTGCGGGATTTTAAGCGGTGACCACAACATTTTAATTTTGTACAGTATGAAGTAAATACCAACGAATGCCTCTCACTTTGCACTTTACGAATTCAGGTAATATTTTCGGAGTTACGGCTGTTTGAAAACCCCATTTTTAGCCATTTTGAGAGGCCCGAAGGTCATGTTTCTAACAAGCATGCTGAATTTTTTGAAAACATAGAAGCATAGTTTAAAGTGTGTGTTTTTTCCTAAATATAAGTATTTTGAATAAGTTAAGCGGTTTCACGTAAAAAAGAATACGCGTGAGACGCTGCAACGCCGTCCATGCGCCAGTCGAGGGTATGGAAAGGTACATTGACGAGCGGACGACTGGAACACTCAATCGTCAAAACTCGAACAGATTTTTTTTGCCGAGTAGATATTTTATTAGCGGACTTTTATTTATGTAACACTGTGTGGTAGTATGCTTTTAAACCACACAATATACAAATTTGGAAAACTGTAATTTTTTTGTAAAAAAATGTTTAATTTGATAATATCTAGGTCTCTATAAGAACCGAATTTCAAAAATATTCGCGTATTGATTTGACAATAATTTTACTATCCGATAATCTCTGCGTGAGAGGTTTACGAATGGCTATAACAGGCCAAGCGATTAACTAGCGTGCAAGATTCCAGCCGATCCATTTTTACTATGGGACTTCCAAATTTATAATATAATTTTTTGTGGAAATTCAAGTTTCATATACATCAGGATAGTACATTTTTTTAAGTACGGCAGTCTGGAAAAGCCGTTTTCAGCTATGTTGGAAGGCTTGTGGCGTTCTTAATGAGCATCGCTTGTTAACAATTATATTCTACTCTTGTCTGAAGTCTGTTTTGTTGTACCATTGGCACAATGAGCACATGTGGAACATTTAATAAGAAAACTATTTTTGAACACACTCCAACGCATTTGAAGCATGGGGCGGCTACTTTAAGGGCGTTCCAGAGGAGGGAAAACTTGTAATTTTATATTTGTATGAAACTGTGTAGACGTTACTTGGGCGTACATTATCCTATAACTCATCTAGTTTTCTCGTAGTGACATTTCAAAGTCCAAACTTACATGTTTTTAGTACATACAAACAACATAATGAAACTAAATAATTCACAGTGAAAGAACGTGCCAAGCACTAGTGCTTTAAGTACATAAAAATCCTATACAAAGTACTATCGTATTTAAAAATAATTATGAAAGTAACAAAACAACTTCCAAATTTCAAAAAAAATTTAAAAAGCCAAAACAATGTTTGAATGGGTTTTTATTTACGTAAAGCCCTAGCCCGTGACATGTACTTTCACTGCGAATTATTTCGTTTCATTTTGTTGATTATTAAAACATGCAAATTTAGACTTGTAAATGCCAAAACTGACTGAGCTAATTTTTTTTTGTACGAAGATACTGTACTCCCAAGTAACGTGTACAAAACTAACACAGTTTCCTACAAGTATAAAATTATAATTTTTTTTCTGCAACGCACTTAAGTGGACGCATACTGCGCTTCCAAAGCCTAGACGTTAAATACGGCCAAAGTATGCGCATCACGCCTCATCCTAGCATCTAGGTGCAAGCACTAATAAAATGGTGCAAGATACTTACCTGGTGTACTGACTTATTACTGATTTCTCACCTCTATGTGACATTTAGTTGTGGCAACGTAATTTTATGGCGCAATATTAAACACAAAACTGTATTGTGCGTCTTTGTACTTTATTTTTTTTTAGATTCTGCGCCAAGATGTTTATCTTACGGCACAGAAAATTGCATTTCCGAACATTTTAATTATTGAAAATTATGCTGATTAACGTTTTGTTGTTTTATTTTAAATAACTGTACGCCGCTAAACGTAATAATTTCAGCGCCATTTTTGCAACAGTTGCGCTGCTAAAGGGCTACAATTACCGTGCGACACCCACAATCAACAGAAAACTATATAGAATTACGTTGTGTTATCTCAATTACGTTAAAAGATTTTGGTCATCACTTAACACTCAACACTCAGGTCTTTGTCGTTGGTGAGGGATAATATGATGTGAGCATGGAACAGCGCCAGAATTAAGGGACGGGAAACGGGAGATAGCCAAGAAAATCCGCCAAAGAGCAACATCTTCCGGCACGATTCCTACATGCGAAAGTCCGGGGACCGACCCCGCAAGGATTAAATCCCGGATCGTCTTGGTGTGTGGTGAATGCTCTGGCTACTTTGCCAACCGCTGTCCCTCTAAATTAGGTGCAACAAATATTAATATAATAAAATTTGTTTACAAATATTTAGTGTTATCTCCCGTAATAATCAATGTATGCCACAAATCACGTTTATATGTTATGCTGGTTTATTTGTTGACACTGAACCATCCCGAAATTGCCAACATACTTTAATTTATACGTTATACAAATATATGGTAATTTAGCTGATAGTAAGATATATCAAGGGGTATATGTTTATCTCCTTCCCTCCTTCCACCCTTATTTTTTTTCTCGGTCGTGCAATGCGATGGAACTCAGAGACCAACATCTGAACGTGTCTTTGTAAACGGGACTGCAAAATGTGGAGAACAACTTAGAAATTCTCAGGAAGGTTACATAAGTCAGCCGAGCTCCTGAAGTTGGTTCTGGCTAATCCAGAATCGATGTCGTTGTGTGGGTCATGTGCAAGAGATAAGCGAATCATACCCTCAGGTTCACAGCTGAAAATGCGTTCAGCAGCACGGAAATGCAAAATTGTGTAAATTCCAGTGAAAAATGTATCATTGTACGCTTAAGGCCTTGTTACGGAGTTTTGCAGTGATTTCGAAAATATTTTTTTTTATTGCTACCTAATACTCATATCAAAATTTCGCTGCACAGTTTTGACATGTATATGTTATAATTTGTAGCTGAATTTTTTTTGTAGAATTATACTGAACGGTTTTTTAGATTTCATTTCCCAAAGTACCACGTTTTTCGTCGTGAAAATAAGCAAAAATGAAGGAAATTATTTTTTTGCTGGCGAATTGTACATTATTTAAAAAAACGCGTTCACAGTATTGTGCATCGTGTGATTGCACATTGACTCAAATTTTTCAAAACTTTTGGTTAGAAAATATTTGAGTTATTGGCACCAGTCTGAAAAAAATAACTCGGAAACAAGCCCTTAACAGTATTTTTATGCTGAGGCCAAGTTAATAATCTATCATAAGTATATAAACGATTTTGTTTCGAAATCTTATTTGTGTTTGTCATTAAGTAAAATGTAAAATCAGATATGTTTATATACTTAACAAAATAAAACCTCGGGATATGGCTGAATATACCGATTTTTACAAAACCGTTAGTTGGCATCTAACTGCAACAGTGTGTGTGTCTTTCACGATCAATAACTAATAAGGTGAGTATTTTTAAGGCCATTCCAAACAAGATTCAACAAGCAATAACCATACTATAATGCTTTCTCAAACGTGGACCGTTGAGAACTATTCACTGTTAAAACGTTACTGTGTTTGTCAAGTAACATACCAATATTTACATTGACAAGTAGCGGATTGGTATAAATTAGTAATCACTAAATTTTAGATGGCTATTAAATTCTTACTTTACAGTAAATAGAGCCTACCTAAATTCTTGAAAACATTTTTAATAAAATTCGCGGATTATAGATATTAAAATCACGTTAATTTTTTGGAGTGTAATTAGAAAACTTTCTTAAGATAGTATTTTGCCACGCGTGAAACAAGTTCTAGGAACTCTACAAAATATTTATCTGTAAATGGCTGCTGGGTAGTTCAGGTGTTAAGGTTACAGCTGTTACTAAAATATTTAATGTTTTTATCACAATTTTAAGATGTTGCATTATTTGCAGAAGATTTAACTTCTCATAAGGGAGCAATAGCTGAATGTTTGAAAGAGAATATATTTTAAAAAAACATTTTAATTACAGAAGCATTGCTTAATGTCCTAATAAATCTCATACAGGAAAATTATATTTATACTAATACGCTGGTTGAATACTTTATGCTGCGCATTTCTGTACTTTTTCCACGGATCTTTATTAGACCGCAAACCAGTGAGGTAAGCACCGATATCTCGTAGGACTTACTACTGGGAGGGCCCGGGTTTGATCCCCGACTCCAACCATCCTAATTTCTGTTATCTAAGGTTTCCCGAAATCGCTCCAGACAAATGCTGGGGTGGTTACCGAGGAAGCGGCCATGGCCACTTCCTCCCCCAGCCATGCCATTGTACCAAGTTGTGTGTCGCCGTCTCTAAGGAGCTCGCTGTCGACGAGATTTAAAACCCACATAACTGTATTGAACTGCAAGCGTCTAACTGAACTGTTTGAAATAAAGGGTAACTAGTAACACTTAACATACTTGGCCAGGTAGTAGAAAAACATACACTTCAGACGAAGTAGACATTTATCCTGAACACATATCAATGACAATAGCTCACTTGCCAATAAAAAATTTAAAATCAATTTATTATAATACGAAAGTTTTGTAGACTTCATATAACGTAATGTTCCCAAGTAAATTAATATACCTATAAAAGCAGTTTTTTATAACTCGAAAAGTGTAACCGACTAAACATTGAAAAGTACATATTTACCTTAAAAGTTAAATTGCCTGTAATACAAGCGATATGTTTATAGGCAGCAAATGCAGATTTGTAACATGATTACAGCTTAGCTACGTTTATGCGTATGTACTGCGTAAATAAGCGTAGATACGATCACGGAGAGTATTTGTTATGGTCCTAATAATTTTCTTAATGTTATCCAGTGTTTTAACGCACACCAGAGTATTATAGAATAGAAAACACATCAAAGTTGTGCACACTTCATGCGTCTGAATCTAAATCATTGGTTGTGCGAATGTGACCGATCATTACATGAGCTCTGGTACCACCTGCGTTACGAGGGATCTTTGTCATCTTGTATACATTAGTTTAAGACACAGAAGGAATCTTTACAGCTTTTGAGAAATCGTTCCACCCTCGCCATCTTAATTATTGTGTAACGGCATACAGCTACCCAGATAAAATTGACTGATTTACAAAAGCTATTAGTGGTGATAACAGTAACGAACACCCTGCCATATGGATTTTAGAAATTGAACTAAAAGTCAACCTGTGCATGTTAAACATTCTAAATGTAGAACAATATTTATATTTCTTAATTTATGAGAAACCACATATATCCAAGCTGACGAGGGTTAAGTCCCCCTTAATGGCACCGCCTACCTGCGCGTTAGAGACTCAGAAGTGACGGAGCTATAAGGGTGACCTAGCAGCGCGAATCAAATGCCGCATCGCCACAACGAGCCAAGCGCTGAACTATCGCGTACGATTCCCGCCAAACCATTTATAATATGGGACTTTAAGTGAAAGGAAAGTCCATAGCAAAGTTCAGTGCACATTTCTATCCGAGTTTGGCATGCATTCGGTTAGTACATTTTGAAGTACAGCTGTCTGAAATTGTCATTTCTAAGAACGTTGGAGGACATGGAAACAGTGTTTAATTAGCGTGGTAGCTTACAATCACATTCCGTCGTTGTCCGAGTATGGTTTCTTGTTTTTACATTGGCACAATGGGCGCATGTGGAATAGTTTTGTAAAAAATAATATTTACGAAAACACTGCAATGCATTTGAAGCGCGTAGTACGCGGCGTCCTTAAGGCCATGATCTTTCATTTATTTCAAACAATTGCAAATAACAAGAATATTTTTTAACCAAATGATTTGGAAAATTTTGAGACTGTGTACAGCCATACGATACACAATTTCGCCAGAGCGTTTTTTAAAAATAATGTACCGTTTGCTAACAAAAATTATTTTGCTTCATTTTGACTTATTTGAAAACAAAATATGCTATATTTCAGCGGCAAAAATCTAAAAATCCGTTTGGTGTATTGCAACAGAAAAATTCAGATACAAACGATGATATATAAGTGTTAAAACTATAATAATGAATTTTTCATGTATGTATTAACTTGCGTTAAAAAATGTTTTCGAAATCACTGCAAAACTAAAGAGCGTGGCCTTAAATCTATAGCACTTGCTCGAGGTGGCGATGGAAAGAACCAGTGAAGGTGAAGATGATCAAGCCCACAACACCATCTCCGCATACAAGGAACTCGGCTGACAGAAAGTTATGCAAGCTCATTTCGTAACTCCCCACGCCAACCGGAGTTGAGCGAGAACCATCGAATGGGCTATGCATATTTATAACGGCAGCGGACGCAACAGCTCTTTGCTCCGGGGTGTACTGTTTACGCTTCCTCGCCGGAGGTTGTAGTAATCAATAGCTTCCCTTGTGGTGGCTCCCTTTAACCTGGTTGGGAGGGGGTAGGGAGAGGTCGCGCGGCCTGGGAACTTTTACGGCCGGTTCTTTCCAAGATCTTCTCCCTGGAAGTTTTTATCGATGTATGAAGTCACGTGACCTGGGCAATCTGGGGGACGGGTAATCGTAAAATGTGTCCCTGTAACGATAGTAAAATCTACAACGTGTTTCTGAAAATCACCAACAAACTCTAGGGGGTTCTACTTTAAGGAAATGTGAACATAGTGCAAGTAGCGAACGTTGTACCTCAATTCAATATTGAGAGAGAAATGAACTTTTGAACATAAAATAACAAAACTTTACTTTCTCGAAATATCGGAAAATATTCCGAACCCTGTCTTAAGTTTTCGGGATCTTAAACTCTCAGGAAACGTTTGCTAATAGCTTCCACGATAATGAAAATACTTGGAATATTCCACTGGACTATGTTTACGAGGCACACAGAACGTTATGTGAGTTTCGTACGATAGTTTTTACTTACATATTTGTGAAATTTTACTTTCTCATATACGTTAAGGAAATTTCTCTGTGGTGAAAGAGAGTGATACTGTATAACACTGTAACTATACATTTCAGATGAGGTAAAATAACGTTTCCATACAAGTTAAAGACTATTACGCCTACCTTGCACTTGCTATGTAAAATTAAGAATATTGTTATATTGTAGACATGTACAGTGCGTCATCCAGAGTAAAGCGAGACATATTTATTTATTTTGCGTATACTATTACCTGTCCTGATCCAGTTCAGTGGACATAATATTATCTGGATATGGGATTTGTCATGTAAAATGCATAGTATATAGCTACCCGGTCGCGGCTTTGCCCGCTTGGAATTATTTAAGGAAAAACTCTTAACGATAGCTTATCGTGTTAATGAGTTACTGAGGATATGGTGAAAATACAGTTTACAACTTTCCCACCCCAAAATCATAACAATGCCTTACCAGGTTTATCAGACATCGAGAATACATTTTACCCATTTTCACCCCTCAATGGATGCCTACGCCGCAAAGGTAGGCCACCCTTAAAGTTTCATAGTTCAAATAGACAAGTAACACTCTGTCAGCTGCCACTAGTATGTGCGTATATATCACAGCATTTCCCCGTCACCTTGCCCTGCACGGGAATCGAGCCCAAAACATTCTACCAATGTTCCAAATCACCAAGATCGTCAGAAATCTTGAGAAATGTTGTGTGTTCAAACAGGCTAAAGAGGTATACTATCAGTATGACGGCAAAAATGAGCCACTTTAAAATTATATCTACGTGGTCATGCTGCCTTTCGGGATTTCTGGAACATTTTACCGCTTACCGTCCCATATATTGTCGAATTTTGAAAGGTCATGATATAACTGTTTATGTATTTACGTAAACTTTATTCTTATTCAAAAATCATCTGGATATCTCAGCAGGTTTAAGAGATACAGAGGATTAATTAAAACCGCATTTTACTTTTATAATGCCACTAAATGTTGAATTTAAAAAAAATCCTAAAACTGATTTTTAGAAATATATGTAAGCTTCATTTTAAAGCAAAAATCACTTCAATATCTCAATTTGTTTAACAGTTATCGTTTTTGATTTTAAACATATTTTACGGATATTCCTCCCCTTAATTTTCGAATTTTGAAAAATCTAAAAATTAGTAATGTGAATTTTCATAGTCTTCATTCTGAAACTGAAATCAACTCGAAGCCTTGACGACTTTAAGCTCTACAAAGGATATTTTGATTTTTCTAATTTCGAACAATCCCGTCTTAGTAAGTGCTTACGGCGTTAAGGAGAAGCCATCCTCAAAATGTCATGCCTCTAGGTCCAGCGGTTTGGGCTGTGCGTTATGTAAAAATGTATTATGCAGTCTACTATCCTCTAAAGTTACTCGACAGTGTCATCCTACGTATACCATCTCACTAACCTCAATGTTAAGGCACCAAATAAGTTTATATTTCTGCAAAACATTGTCCCAAAAAACCGCGTAATGGCAGTTAACTTCAAGTGAAGGTTTTGAAAAATAAGTGTATTACTGAGGGCAACCGTCACCAATGGTTGTCATCGGGGGAAATCAGTTGTCATACCACGTAAACTGCGTATTTCATTCGATTACCCTCTTACATTTAAGAGTCCGTAATTACCCCACAACGTCAGTTTTGCTATGACTATAAATAAGGTCCACGCGAAGTCGCTGTTAGTGGCAGGGACAAACTGACGACTACTTTTCGCGTTAACAGCTATAGCTACTTATCCTGCTGCAGAGTTAACTCGACTAGCAGCTTTGTTATTCTAACACTTGATGACTGAATTACCTATCTGGTGTACAAAGAGGTTTTCCAGTTAAAGCAAATATTATCTGCTGTGTGTAACACATGCGAGCAAATCCGCGGCCGCACTGCTAGTCACCAATAAATATCACGAAAATTTAGATACATTCATTTAACAACTACACAATTTGACTGTAATTAAATCAATAGAAAATAAAAACAAAACAAGCAAACTAGTTAGTGAAACACTAACGACAGTTTTGCAGAAATTCAGATATTTCAGCAGCATTACGAAAATTTTTAATGTATTATTTTTGTACATCAATTAATGTTATTCATACGAATTATTTATTGGTAATTCATTGTAATAATTGAGTCAAGTGTATAAAATGCTACTGTAAAACAAGGAGCGTCTATGTTAAATACCTAATTAGGCACATTCCAACAATTCTATTAATACTTTTTTTGCAGAAATACCATCTACTGTAAGTGCTTTCGGCCATCTGTTGTGTATTGAAGTGGGGTCCAAGTAACATGTAACCAAATAGATCGCAGCACACATTTACAGCAAATCGTACCTGGTAACCGGTCATGTGGGTGGCAACCGATATGCCAACGTGCCAACTGCACGTGTATGTTACCTACAGAACATTACACACTCCATCACGCGTGAAAAGTTATTCATCTGCATACAGAACTCGCGGTGCAAGTCCAGGGATACTGTCACACTATCCCATGAACCATATCATGAATTTGGTGCGATAGTGATAGTCGTCTTCATGTAATGCCTGCACCTTCCGGTAGTGAAATGGCTGAAGGAGTAGTTCATTCCAAAGCCTCCTCACACTTCTATGAAAATATGTTCACGTGCCACATCACGTAAACAGCTGCTCCTTAGCACGTGCAGAAAACTCTCCACAAAAGAAAGCTATTTTCTAGATTTATTGAATGGTAGGTTTTTTTTTTTACTTGCGCCAATTTTATCACTTAATTTTGAAACCCACAGCCACTAGTGACATAAAGCATTACTTAACAAAATATTTTTAAGTATAGGAGATCTAGCTAATATCCGTATTTACTGATGTGAGACTGAAGTCAGTAAATAATTGTATGGATGAAAGGAAGAAGGTAAGCTGGGAAAAACTGTTTTGCCTCTGAACATAGGTTGAATAGGAAAATTTACAATTTGAAATTTGTTTGTTAGGTTTTAAGGAAATGGAACATTGCCTGAAAAACACTATACATTTCATGTACAGAAAGTTATATGTATTCAAAGTTGACGGAATCTATTCCTTTTTGAACTCGCTGAGTAAAGAGTACTTTGAAGTTCGATAAAACAATAATTTACAGACTTGTTTTCATAATATAAGTGTTGTTAATTACAAGAAGAGTATGTGAAGTTGTTTACAATATTGGACGTACGCCATTGCCATACAATTTTCGTCCCAAAAATCCACACAAGAGAAGAGGAAAAATTACAATTAAACAAACGATAGAAACAAATAAGCCAGGACTGGTTTGGCTCTAGTCAGCACATGTGTAAATGAGATAATAAAATTCCGGCAGGAATAAGTCAAGTCGCAAGATAAGATAAAATCAAAAACCAAATAAAAAATGAAAAAAATTGAACATCAGAAATAGAATGAACTCAGGACACCTGATAAAATAAGTAAGCCAAGACTGGTTTGGCTTTAATCCGCACATATATAAATAAAACACGATATTCCAACAGGAATTGAGTCAATTTGTCAACAGTAAAATAAAAATAAATAGAACATCCAGAACGAATGAACTCAGGACCCCACGATAGAACAGCACAGTGACAAAATTCGACGAGTACAACAAAATACAAAGAACGACGAAGAAAACAAATTACCAAAAACAACAACCAAAACATATATTAACAACGCCGAGTCACAGACACGAGTTTGCACAGCACAACGACGAAGACCCACGAAACACAGTAGATTTCTGGCGACGACCCTCTGCAGAGGGTTTTGGAAGTTCAATTTATTTTAATTAATTGATTAATTTTTTACTCTTGCGGCCTGACTTAATTCCTTGTTGAATTTCCATGGTTTATTTTTATATATGTGGTGACTAGAGCCAAACCAGCCCTAGCTTACTTGTTTCTATCGTTTGTTTAATTGTAATTTTTCCTCTTCTCTTGTGTGGATTTCTGGGGAAAAAATTGTATGGCAATGGCGTACGTCCAATATTGTAAACAACTTCATACAATCCCATTGCATAAAACATTCAAAGACATAAAGAAGAGTACGTACTATGCCATCATATATACACTGTACTAATCACACATTTACAACGTTACTGTTGTTCAGTCACAATACTTTAAACTACATAAACAAATGACACACTACAGCTGCGACTCTTTGCAGCAAATAGCCAATCATGTCATAACTCTGAGATTAAAAAAGGAATGATTTATTTTTACAGCTCACTTCAAATTACAAAATACGGTACTGGTTTAAGGAATCATTAAATCCTTGATATATTTTTCTTTATCAATTAAGCTACATGTAAAGTACAACTTGGCTATCTCAGTTCATTTTCGGTAAGATATGGAATATATTCCTTTTTCATCTCTCCTATTAAATTAGTCTATCTTCAATTACGACTACGCAAACCGGAAACACGTATAAACATATATGGTCTTAAATTCTATATTTCCTACTAAGTTTTTTTAATTATTTACATAGCATTTCAGTTATGGAGAAATTTAATTGTAAGCACGATTTTAAGGAAACTTCCCCCTTAAGTACGTACTCATACGCCCGTGTCCCCGAAAGTGACTTCGCAAGTTCTGTCCGAATTGGAACTGAAGAACGCAAGGGAATGAAACTGCGTACTTCTCGCTTCCTTGCAGCATACACCCAGCGCCATTTTGGGTTGCGCACAGCAGAATTGTAATGTTATGGTTGATTCATGTAGCTCAGTATTTACTTACTTTTACAAATAATTTAGTTAAATAATGTATTCATTAGCAATGAATTATTGCACAAAACCATACACTATAATAATAACTATATCATATACATTAGTAAAGAAAACTGCACAGTTCGCTAGAAACAAAGCCGATATAAATAGCTAACAGATATCAAACATGTAACTTAACTAGAAATTTAAATTAAAAGTCGTTTGAATTTAACTAGAAATTTAAATGAAAAATCGCTAGTATGGTACCCTGAGTAACGAAAATACTTTAAATTTGTGACAAACATGAAGCCACAGTACTTAACACACATCTGTTTACGTCTGGAATTTCGGAAGCGAAAAAGGCCGTTTTTTAAATTTGACATCGCTTACGTTTAACATATTATTTCTTTATTAGCGGCAGTCTGATGACAGTTAATTTCATTAGCATGTTCTAAAGCAATTTTTTTTTCATCTTTTTATAAATTTCTACGTTTGTAGCTAGTTATTACAATGCAAATTATTCTAAGTTCAATAAATGTTGTATCGTAATTGAAATACTAATATGTTTGCAAGTACGTAATTTATGCATAAATTAGTAAAGTAGCAAATTCATATTTATAATTTTAGAGAAAAGTTATTTTATTCGGAAAAAATTGGTACTAATGAAGTCATCACATAGAACTGTCAGAATTCGTCCAGCATGGATCAAAGGATGCAAAGTACGCAAGTGTGAAGGTACACAATTGCCAAGTGCGTACCTGAGTTAGGATACGGCCTTAGGCATACTCAACAGAAAAATAATGATTTATTTAAATACTACTCAACATTTAGACATCAAATTAAACGTAACAAATTCATGTTTAGCGACCATAGTTTACGCATAGTAATAATACGTTCATATTATAATTTATCAAGGAACCAGAATGCGAGAGATCATGAGCTCGAATCCCAGTTAGGGTATGAATAAACGTGTTTTTTTTTTGTTTTTTTTTTTTTTTTGTTGTAATTATTGGTTTAGTTTAAGGGAGTTCAAGTGGGCAAAAAACCAAACTGTTATACATGTATGAAATAATGTTAATTTTGTTTTCGTTACTAGGAAGTATATTTTCCTCTTACAAATGAATTTCAGCTCAGCCAGTCTCCCCGTAACAGCATTTCGTAGTACAAATGTTCATGTTTTATTTTTTACTTCGTACACCGCCCCCTCCCCCTATTTTTCTCTACGAAAACCAAACAACATAATGAAACGAAATAATTCACACTGAAAGTACATGTCACGGGCTACGACTTGAAGTATAACATTTCAATGCAAAATATTTGCATTTAAAAACATCGCTAAATGTAGCAAAAAACTTTCAAATTTCTGAACTTTTTTTAAATACAAAATAAATTGTAAAGAGATTTTATATACATCAAGCTGCAGCCCGTGACATGTAATTTCACTGTAAATTATTTCGTTTCATTGGGTTTATTGACTTTCGGCGGGTGTACGAAGTAAACACATGTAAATCTGAAATGCCATTATGGATAAACTGGCAGTGCTATGTTTTGTAATAGAAAAATGTACTTCAAAGTAACGTCTGAAAACGAAGATTACTTCATCCAAATATAAAATTATAACTTGCCCCTTCTTGAATACCTTTACAATGTCAATTGCACAAAAGTTAGCTCAACAGAGTAAAGAAGGGGTGGGTGTCAATAAAAACCCACTCACAGTATTGCTATGTTGTACTTCGAGGGAGAACGACGAAGGAGAGGCAGAGCTAACCGACATTTGGCCTTGCAATTATTGAGGCATCATTTAAATATGGAATCAACTGTCGAGTTTCAACCCTGAAGTTTCCTATTGACATGCAAAGCATAACATCGGTATTCTACCATTTCAACGCTGCTCATCCTTGAAAGCTAGAATATCAAAATAGCAACAGTTACCGCGATAGAAATAACAATAATCTTTAACGGTTAACAGAGGGATGTTTCTTCTGTTTCCAGCAAACTTGATGTTTACTGTTCTGAATTTTTCTGATCGATAACTCATTACCGGCACTAATTGTATGTTTGTAATAAAGACATACAATCAGCATTGCAAAATTATGGAGGAAATTATCAACACTATTCGATTCCTGCCTTGCCTTCTACGTATCGGTTTTCCATGTTTTTCAGAAATCACTCCATGGTAACGCTGGGATAATTCGTAACAAAAGGCCAAAGTCGATTTATTCTCAGTCCCTGATTATGCGAATTACTTATTCCGTCATTCCGGCGCTGCTCCATACTCGCCACATGTCACCTATCACCATGCGCTGAAGACCTCGATGTTATGCGCTGACCAAAATTTCTCACTGACTTATTCCGTCTCCAATAACTTGTGGATGGGCCTGCCTTCTCCTTTTCCCTGTGTAAAGCACATGCGTTAGTAAAATACATGTTCTCCGGCATCTCAACCGGCATTGTCTTGGCAGAACCCGCCCTCCGGTACCGAAGCCCTTAGGGCTTACCATGGGTAACATACATATATTCAAAGCTGGGAGATGTGTCAATTCTCACCAGCCAGTCCCATCAATATTATAAACCTGAGGTCATAACATTTTATAGCTAATAGCAGTCCCCCGCGGCTTTGCTCGCGAGTATTATTCGAAAAACTCTTGAATCACGTTTTAGAATACTTTATTGGTATCTCGTGGACGTAAAAAACATAACATTAGCCCGCTGGGTTCAAGATATATCGACGATTAATTGAAAACGCTTTTCACCACTTTTCACCCATTTTCACGTCCTTAGATGGCGAATTTCGAAAATTCCTCAAATTACTTTTTAGGTATTTGAGTAAGCATCAATCCTAAACAAAAATCACGTCTCTATATAACAAACTATGGGATCGATATATATCGAATGTGAGTCGAAAACTCATATTACCCCATTTTTAAACAGTTTAGGGACGAATTCGGAAAATATATTTTAAATGGTACTTGGGATATTTACAAAAGCACTAATTTAAAGCAAAGAATAATTCGATATATCGATTGATTCGATAGATATGGAAGGATAATCGAAAACACATTTCACGTGTTTCCACCCCTTTAAATAAAGAATTTCGAAACGATTTTGAGTCCGGTCATAGACATTTGTAAAAGTAACCAATTAAAGTTAAAATCACGACGATAGCCAATTGTGTTTCAAAGATAAAGACGATTCATTAAAAACACATTTTGCCCCTTTTTACTGCCTGGGGGTCGAATTTCAAAAAAAACTAAAACTACTTTTTGGGTATTTACGTAAGCAATATTTTGAAGTGAATATCAACTCTCTATCCTGAAGGGTTCGATAGATATCGATAGTTGATTGGAAACACATTAAAGGTCTTTTCAGCCCCTTAAAAGTTGAACTTCGAAAAATCCTTAAATTGGCTAATACGCATTTTTACGAGTGTCCTATTAAAGTAAATATCACGACGATTGGCCGTCGGGTTCGAGCTCTATCGACGTTTATTCGGAAACACATTTCACCCCTTTTCATCCCCTTAGAGGTCGAATTTCGAAAAATCCCTTCTTAGTGCTCGCCTACAACCTGAAGGGAACCCCAGCAAAAAATTTCACGATTCTAGGTCCAGTGGTTTAGGCTGCAGTTTGATATGTCAGTCAGTCAGTCAATCATTCAGCTTTCATTTATATATATATATATATATATATATATATATATATATATATATATATATATATATATATATATATAGATAATCACGTTTATTATAAAGAAAAAAATTACAAACATATTTTTTAATATTTACGTAAGCATCACTCTGACGCGAACAACACCTCAATATCGCTACTGGTTAGATAGATATCGTGGGTTGATGGAAAACAAATTTTGTGCTTTTTCACCCTTTTGGGTGTCGAATTTCGAAATATTTTAAATTTAAATCTTAGACATTTGTATAAGTATCCAACAGAAGTGTAAATCACATCGCTAGCCCGTTCAGTCGCTTCAAAATCGATCATTCACTAAAAAAACACATATCACCCCTGCACAGTATTGAGAAATCTAATTTCGAAAAATCTGAAAACCGTTTTGCAATTATTTCTGTAATCATCATCCTGAAGGAAAAATTAATTGTATATCTCGACGGGTTCGATAGATATCGAGGATTTATCTAAACCACGTTCAAGGTCTTTTCACCACTTAAGATAGTAGATTTCGAAAAACCCTTGAATTACGTTTTAGAATACTTTATTGGTATCTCGTGGACGTAAAATACACAACATTATCCCGCTGGGTTCAAGGTATATCGACGATTAATTGAAAACGCTTTTCACCACTTTTCACCTATTTTCACGTCCTTAGGTGGCGAATTTCGAAAATTCCTGAAACCACTTTTTAGGTATTTGAGTAAGCATCAATCCTAAACAAAAATCACGTCTCTATATAAAAAACTATGGGATCGATATATATCGAATGTGAGTCGAAAACTCATATTACCCCATTTTTAACCCGTTTAGGGCCGAATTCGGAAAATATATTTTAAATGGTACTTGAGATATTTACAAAAGCACCAATTTAAAGCAAAGAGCACTTCGATATCTCGATTGATTCGATAGACATGGAAGGATAATCGAAAACACATTTCACGTATTTTCACGCCTTTAAATAACGAATTTCGAAACGTCTTTTGAATTCTGTCATAAACATTTGTAAAAGTAACATATTAAAGTTAAAATCTCGACGGTAGCCAATTGTGTTACAAAGATATAGACGATTCATAAAAAACACATTTTGCCCCTTTTTACTGCCTGGAGGTCGAATTTAAAAAAAAACCTAAAACTACTTTTTGGGTATTTACGTAAGCAATATTTTGAAGTGAATATCAACTCTCTATCCCGAAGGGTTCGATAGATATCGATAGTTGATTGGAAACACATTTAATGTCTTTTCGCCCCCTTAAATGTTAAATTTCGAAAAATCCTTAAATTGGCCAATATGCATTTTTACGAGTTTCCTATTAAAGTAAAAATCACGATAGCTAGGGACTGGAAAATTTCGCGAATTCAATTACCTATACGCTAGAATCCCTATGCATACTAAAGTCCCGTCTATTCATTTATTGTCTGTTGTTCCACTGAATAGTAGCTAGTTGACAAATAGTCAGGGCTTGAGTGTGCATAGTGCAATGGATTCTAGCCTGGCTCATTGAATTCACGAAATTTTCCGGTCCCTACTAATAGCCGAAGGAAGCAGTTGACCAACCCCGCCAGAAAGAGATACACTATTTCCAATTGCAGTGGATGGAGGTGGTTACCACTCACCTGTCAACAGTCCAGTGGGATTATCCACTAAGGACAACCACGACAAGGCCAACCTCTACGAAACCTCATCGTGGCGAGTACTATTAAAGGGGACCAGACACACCGATCCTTCTTAGGGAACCAACATACCAGGTGTTCCACCATCAGGGGCCAGTGCACGATGGCTTACGGGACCACGCAAGAACAGCTTGGACCATTCACCCCAGAACCCTCCAATCTAGTAATACAGTAAGTCCTGACTAAACGTCGGCTCACTTCACGTCGTTTCTTTGTGCGTTGCTCCTACTTTGATTCAACGAAAGTTGCCCAAAGACTTGTTTAACATCGTATTAATCTTGAAATGCCTGCCGCGGACTTGTCCAAGAAAAGCTACTAGGTTATGT
Source organism: Medauroidea extradentata (assembly GCA_003012365.1). Classification (NCBI taxonomy): domain Eukaryota; kingdom Metazoa; phylum Arthropoda; class Insecta; order Phasmatodea; family Phasmatidae; genus Medauroidea; species Medauroidea extradentata. The sequence goes on from PNEQ01025688.1 coordinate 61,496, forward strand.
GTCATATATGTGTCGTCTAGTCTTGTGTCTTTAACGTTATTGTTGTTATTCTGCCTTGTGTAACCTTGTCTTCGTCTCAATGATTTACTGATATGTGCTTTCTTAACTGTATGCTATGATGTTTTGGAATTTTTAAATGTGAAAGTTCCATTTATTTTAGTGATCTTAATTAATTCCACGTGGGATATCCGTTGTTTTTCTTTTAGGTTAGTATTTGTTGACTACCTTAGCCGACTGCGTACATTTAATAAAAGGTCCTCAGGAAAATGTATGGACCAGTCCGGACTGCAACTACTCGAGAGAGGAGAAGGCGCAAAAATAACTCAGTGAGCTATACCAAGGAGCCTAATATCGCTGGATTGATGAAAAGCAAGCGACTTGAATGCGATGGACATTTAGTGAGAATGGAACAAACAAGACGGCCCAAAATTTTAATGGATTGAATCCAGTCTGCAGCAGACCAGTGAGAACACCAAGGAAGAGATGAATGGATGTAATAAGACAATACTTGCTACAGCTGGGATTCATTGAGAAAATGGAGACAGATAACAGAAGACAGAGCTAGACGGAGATGGGCCTCATCGTGTAACAATGATATTACGTTGACTACAGTTAAACTCGGCTAGTTTATTTTAAGGTTTTCTTGTTTCGTTATTTGTTTACTGGGACAATGTAGCATCGTAATGGTGTATGTCCAAAAACAATTCGTTAAACACATGTGTCTTCTATCTCGTACGTCACCTCCAACAATATTTTCTACTCTAATTTCGCCTTTGTTACCAAAAATTCCTCAGTACAATTTCTGCCAGTCAAAAAAAAATTATCGTAAATAAAAATGGGGTTTAGTCACTCTCTGAAATTAGAGGGGGAAAAAAAACAAGAATAATGTTACTCTAAACAAAAAATTGCTAGGTACATTTGGACAACTCATATTCCAGCGAATAAGTAAACGTTTCTCCTTTGAAGTCGCTTCCGTTTAGTGTCGTCATTGTAAGAACCCAACCACAAAATTAAGAGAGGACTTTGAATCGAAAATTAGGACTACATTCTACGGCAAAATGTGTACACCGGCTTTCAAGCAAGGATTGGAGGGAAGTGTTCGTAGTGGCCAGAATGTAGTTCTCTCACGCGACTGTCCACATAAGCGGCGTGCTGACCTCTGCTGGCAGACTTTTCAGCTTAGTGTCTTTTGCTGAGAGGAGGGTCCGTTCTGTGCTGTCCGTGTGGGAAGAGCTTAGAGTAAGTGGACCTGGCGCGTGAGACGTGCTGTAGCGTGGTACGGAAAGTATTTTTATCTTGTGTAACTATTAAATACTGTTTCCAATACGTTTATCTACGAAAAGAAGACACACTTCAAAACTGAGCCCGTATGATTTTAAAAATATCGTCCGCTAATTGAAAACATGATTTCCAAGCTCCTCAAAAGTGCTAAAAAAATTACATTTTCACGTTTCTGTAACTGAGAATATATTAGGCCGTAATCAGAAAACTAAATCGTAGAAATTTGCATTAGACTTTACCACATACTTTCCACAAATAAAATATTAGGGTCATCGCTTGAAGTCCCATCAAAAATAGGTATCTACGAAAACACTGCACGCTAGTTTAGTCCATCGCGCCTAGAGGCGATGATGTGTTTGACGGACGTGTTATATTCGACTTATTGCCTTCGTCGTTTCCGTGCCTCGAACGTAAGAAAAAAGCTAGCGTCCACTAACTCTTAAGAGTGCGTGGTAGATAAATTAAAGCTGAAAACATCAATTGATGTCTTTTTCGAAGCCAATATGGATAAAATACTCAATGACAATCCTAGATAATGGTATTTGCCAACTTGATGAGTAAATATTTATCCAAAATTACTAATTAGTTACGCGTGACCTCTTGCGCCGCAGTTAAATGCACGAGGTTCCGGCGTCAGAGATTGTGCCTCAGAAGTTCGTAACACTGGAAACAATTTTGTTTAAAACGTTGGCTAAAACTATTGTCTAGGATTGCTATTGTTTAATTTTCGCAAATTGGCTTCAAGAAACATACAGTTACAGATTAATGCTTTTAGCGTTGAATTATGTACCACGCTCACTTAAGGGCGCCGCCTTCCTTGAGTGGTTTCGCTCGTTAAAAGCTCAGAAGAGACGGGGCTATATGAGCGACCTGTAGCAATGTTCAGTTCAAAATATACTAACAGGATGTGTGTGAATCCTAATAATCGTGAAGTACGGCTGTCTGAAAAGGCCATTTTTAGCTATGGTTAATATCTTCGAAACAATATTTTAATAAGCATAACAATGACATTCCGTGCTTGTACAAAATGTGTTTTCTTTTAGCACAATGGCACAATGGGTTCGCGTGGAAAATTTTCGTTAGAAACGTATTTCCCTCGCATATTACATTTCAAGTGCGTAAGAAGCGGCACTCATAATAGCGAGAATTTTCAGCGCAGGTAAGGAGTGATGTTAGGTCAGTACGGAACAGCACTGGAATGAAGGGGCAGGAAAACGTAGTGTCGTCGAGAAAACCAGCCAACCAAAGACACCTTTCAGCGCGATTTTCACATTTAAAAATTCAGGTCGACCTCGCGGGAAATCAAACCCGGATTCGCCTTGGTGAGAGACAAGTACCCTAGCATTTGCATGAACTCCCTCCCCTCCCCATCCGTATTTCTCCCCATTACTGGGTCACGTGAAATTGAAGGTTGGAGGCCACGGCTGAGTAACAGTTATTTCAGCGTTTAAAACGTTTTGTTTTCATTCTTCTTTCTGCGCAATACCTAACGGCCAATTTAATATGTTACGTTTAGACACTAGTGTTTGCTTTTAATAGAAAATAATTTCATGACTTAAGGTCGTGATCTTTCATTTATTTCAAACAATGGCAAATTACTCGAATTTTTTTTAACCAAATGCTTTGAAAAAATTTGAGACTGTGTACAGGTTGTCCACAATGTCTTTTTACCCCCCTGTTTGTAGTTTATTTTATTGTTATGGTATTATAATGTTATGGTGTATTGTGTTGTAACATAACCTTAAGTATCCAGTGGATTTATGGCATGTATTGGGATAAGTTGCAGACAAAGAATGTGAACCATGTGTGACACCAGCGAATACACCCTGGAACAGAGGATTGTTGTGAGAGCTTGGGTTCACGAACGTCCTCATACTGGGAAGACACTTCGTGAAGTGCCGATTTCCAACAACGATTCCACAAAGAGGCGCCACCAAAACAAACCCTTCTGCTTTGGGAACATTAACTCTTTGAAACGGGCAACCTCAAAGATAAACCACGAACTGTAGGACGTTCAACCAGAGAGCAACAATGTCAGGAAGTCGAGAAATCAGCAAACGATCAGTGGAGCTTGGAATACCGCGATCGACACTGCGTATACACATGAAGAACGACCGGCATCATCGCCCCATGTTCGTTCAGGAGTTATCAGACAATTGATTTAGCCCGCGGACGGGATACATGTGCGTTGCTTCTTCAGACTTTCGACACAATCCCAAAACGTGGAACGGTCATTTTCTGTGATGAGTGTTCCATCTATCGGAGCTGTCGATCACGGAATGTTGTGTTCTGGTCCAAGGAAAATCCACATTATATCGAGGAATTGGAACATAATCCTCGTCATGATATGGGCTGCAATGAACAATCGACATTTGTTTGGACAATATTTCTTTGATGGAACAGTGAACCAGACAACTTATCTGGACATACTGCGAACCTGGTTTGTGCCACAACTGGAGGAACTTGGTATTCTGAATGATGTGTGGTTCCAATAGGACGGAGTGCCATCCCATTACGCCATCTCTATTAGGGAATACCTTGCCGAGGTCTTTCGGAATCGTTGGATTGGCCGAGGTTCAGCAGTGCTGCCTGCTCCACTTGAATAGCCACCTCGAAGTCCAGATCTCTCGACGTGTGATAATAGCCTTTGGGGCTTCATAAAGGAGTGTGTTGCAGAGCAGTGCTACGAAACCACAAATGATCTCAAAGAAGCAGCGAGACTTGCTTTTGCTCGTATCAGCCTGCAAATGCTTTGGAAGATGTCTCACAGAACCTGGCGCAAAATTATTATGTACCATAAGAATGAAGGAGCCCAAACGAATCCACACAAGATACAATAACGTCATAATACCATAACAATATGCATAAACTACATACAGGGGGGTAACAGGACATCGTGAACATCCTGTACAGTCGTACGATACACAATTTTGCCAAAGCGTTTTTTAGAAAAAAATATTTTGCTTCATTTTGGCTTATTTTGACAACAAAATATGTGATATTTCAGAGGCAAAGATCTAAAAATCTGTTCGGTGTATTGCATCAGAAAAATTCAGATACAAACGATGATGTATAAGTGTTAAAACTGTAAGAATAAATTTTTGATATATGTATTAATTTGTGTAAAAAAAAAATATTTTCGAAACCATTGCAAAACTAAAGAGCGATGCCTTAAATTCTCATTTTTAAACAGTAGCTGTCAAAGGTACTTCTCGATTGTCATATTTTTACACATTAAAAAAGATTGTCAACTAACAACTACAGAATAACATAAATGAATATTTGTAATTTCGCTGTACAGTTTTTTTTTCTATTTCATTTAGCCAGAGTTTCTCGTACGGCATTTATTTATCACAAGTATTTTTGTGTGTTACGAATAGAGCCACTGTTTTTTGGTAAAAATAACTTTTCAAAGACTTGATTCTGTGCCTTACTTACACATTTCCAGTTGTTCTTCATATTCAGTGATTGTACGTATTTAACTCTCAGTGTCTTGGATTTCTAACCGCATATCACTGGCGTGTGATGCTGCAGCAACCGTTATAAAAGTGCTGGGTCTTTACTGAAAGTATGATTTATCTAGCCAAACTGTCCTGACGCAAGCTGAACGTTATAATTATAAATGTTTATTTTCTTAAGAGTATTTTCATTAACAAATAAGGATTCACGACGTACTTGATATTATTTATTGATACAATTATTTTATTTATAGTTTCATTACCCCATAATCTAAGTCCTTGAACAACATACTATCGAAAAATGTCAGGACGTGTGATGCCGCAGCAACCGTTATAAAAGTGCTGGGTCTTTACTGAAAGTATGATTTATCTAGCCAAACTGTCCTGACACGAACTGAACGTTATAATTGTAAATATTTATTTTCTTAAGAGTATTTTCATTAACAAATAAGGATTCACGACGTACTTGTTATTATTTATTGAAACAATTATTTTATTTCTAGTTTCATTACTCCATAATCTTAGTCCTTGAACAACATACTATCGAAAAATGATCAGCGTTTACGTTGAAAATGTGAAGAGTTACGACAGTCGTTTTTTCAACAGAAGAGGCTTTCTAAAGCGTCCAATAAATTGTGATCGCAGGCTATATGTAGCGTGAACAAGTCTAGTTGGTGTGCAGCGAAGCGCGCGGGCTATCGGTCGTCAGCGGGTTGATGACCGGAGCAAGGGTCGCAACATTAGCGATAAAGTCACCGAGAACCTAGGGTTAAGTACTTTGGTGCTGGTAGATCATGTGTATTCTATTTCCTCACAAACTTACCAGTTATGAGACGCTTGGCCTATACTAAGTGTATATAAAACATGACGACAAAGTGACTGATAGCTTTTTGGTCAGTGCTTAACATCGAGGTCTCTTGGTGGTGACGGGTGAAATGAGGTGAGTATGGAATAGCACCGGAATGAAAGGAAGGGGAGAACGGGAGAAAACCAGCCGACCAATTGCATCGTCCATTCCCATATGCGAAAATTCGGGGACCGACCCCGCCGAGAATCGAACCCGGGTCGCCTTGGTGGGAGGCGAATGGTCAGACCATTCAGACACCGCGGCCCCCACTTGAACAGGTTATTCCTGAAGTGAAAATAGGAAGATTTATGCTCGGAACTCATGGTCCAGGTCAAATGGGAGAGTTGTATACGCTTCCAAAGTGTCAGAATATATTAAAAATTATTGTGATAGTTAAGAAATTACTCATTTAATAGAAACACATTCCTGGTTGTCAAATAGTTTAACTGCAATCAATAATAAAGTGGATTATTTGTACATTTAAAACATCTTAATCACCTGAAAGATGTTTGAAAAATGTATTTAATCGTAATATGTTGCTATTTTTGACCAAACGTAATAAAGTACGGCAAAATTATAAACGAAATGTCTTTTGCAAAAACTGTCTAACTCTCGTACAGTACTATTGTGGACATATGCCATTGCAGTATTATGCCTTCCCAGAAGTCTTAGAATGAGAGTAAGACAAAACAAACGAAAAAACTAAAAAACGTTAAAAACAAGTCTAGTTTGTCTTTAGTCAGTACATCCATAAACCAAAACAACAGAACGTGAAATAACCCATAAAGATTAGTTAACAACAAATAAAGAAAATTAAAATAAACATAAAATAAAGGTCGAAATACAAAACAAAATCACTTGTAAAACTCAGGACACTACAATTAAAACAGCACAGACAATACTGGGCGAAGACAAAGTTGGACACGAGACAAGATACGACGACGTCGCAAACAACGGATTATACGACACAACGACGAAGAACACCGTGTTCATTTGTGTCTTCGTCGTTGTGTCGTCTAGTATGTTGTTTGTGACGCCGTCGTTGTTGTCCTGTCTCACGTAAACCAAATGTGGATGAAGAAGTAATGAACGTTGTGGAGGAAAATCCGTAACAAGCATATGCACCTCTGCGCAAGGAATGGGCGAGTCCCATTCCACTGTATGGGGTGTTATGCACGAGCATCTGCTACGTGCCTACCACATGCGAAAGGTGCAGGCATAGTCAACAGCGAATTTCGCTCCCCGACGTGCTTTTTCGCAGCTGTTCCTGCGCCAGTGCACAAAACGTCCATCGTATTGTTTCCCGGTGACGCGACATTTACGCGAGATAGTCACTTCAACAGCAGGAACAGTCACGTTAGGAACGACTTAAATCCCCATGGAACTGCCATAGAAGCGAGCCAGCAACTTTTTTTTCTGTAACACTTGGACGGGTATTTATGGTGGACATCTCATCGTACCCTACTTAAAGCCGCGCCGATTGAATGGACATATGTACTGCCAATTCTTGCAGTTCACATAGCCAGAGTTCCTCGAGAATGTACCACTTGCGGTTCGGCAACATATGTGGTTTTTACACGATGGTGCTCCTCCACATAACACAAGAGCTGTACGACATACCCATCGAGTCTGAGGAAGAACTGTTAGCTAGAGTAATGGTTACCTGTGACAAAATGCAAGATACACCAGGTGCTTTTGAAAGAGTACGCCAATCTTTCATGCGCTGATTAAACTGTTGCAATTAAATTAGAGGACGCCAATTTGAACACGTTTTGAATAATTTCGTATGATGGTGAGAAATTACATGTGTAGTGCACAGACTTCATTTAATTTTCTTGTTTTATTTATATTTAATTGAGACAAATCCACATGATATATTATTTATGCAACTTATTTGTTTTTCTTTTTTTTTTCACACAGACTGCGGGACGCATTTCTCTACGGCGCAGCATGCAGTCAGTAATTCCTGGTAGCATACCTACCAGGCGATAGCACTTATTCGTGAAATCAAACATTTAATTATTACCCTTAAAGGGCGACAGTTAGACAGTTTTTGCAAAATACATTTCTTTTTCTAACTTTCCTGCAATTTTACTATGTTTGATTACAAATTGCAAATTTGTAATGCCACGTACCTTAAAAAAAAGGTTGGTTCCACCCCCTTTCTTTGTATTTTAGGTGTTCACGTCACAATTAATTTAGATTAAACTGTTTGGTAACCAGATATTTGTTTCTGTAAAACTATCGGTTTCGTAAATATCGCAATAAATGTAGTATTTTCTTAAACTATGGAAGCGTTTGCAGCTGTTCAAGGACGGATACAGAAATAAGTCCTGGAGAGGGAATACAAGCCTTAAACCCACACACGAAGCCAAAAAAGTCGGCCTGCAGGTCCTCCTCTGGAAAATGTTTGGTTTTGAATTGCATAATGTTGCTAACCAATGAGTTTCCAAATCAAAAAATTGAATATACTAGTTTAGGAGATGTTACCATTTTTGAAGATAAATTATGTTTTAAAAGTTAAAACCTGTTTGCTGAAGAATAAAAAATTAGGTACATTTTCAAGCTGCTTCCTCGCGTCTTTATAATGTTGTTGGCTCTCGAAAAGCATATATTATGTTTAGTGAATAACAACATAAATTGCTCAAAACCTTTTGGAATATAGAAACAAGAAAGTTTTAAAATCGTGTGACCATAATTGTGTTGTTAATGTTGTGTTGACTTTTATAAAGCAATGTAAAATGTGTGAGGTTATATTTTTTCAGTATTTTACTTGGAATTTATTTCCTTAAAATTTTCGGAGCAGTCTCGGGAGGGGCCGTCATCCCTATGGCCCCTTCCCCTCGGGATCAGCCCCTGCTGCTGTTCCTACTTCACCTGGACCATGCGTTCTGTATGTCGAACTTCCTATTTTCACCTCAGGAATAACCTGTTCAAAGTTTGTTGCGATACACGTTGTATGTGACGCATTCCTCAACACGGCGGACAGTAGAAATCAGGACAGTAGGACTTTCAGCAAACGCTTTATCAGTAATATTTGCCACATGGCGTAACGACAGGTCACCTCAATACATCGCTAAATGTGGGCAATATGTGAGTTTAGCTTTTAGCTAACATGACCAAGTTCCCCCGATTTGAAACATTTCTACAACCGGTCCCTGCCCATTAATTACGTCTCAACCAATAAGATTACAGAGTCATTGTTACACCATGCTCATTAAAAACGATGTTTCGAAACCCTCCAACATAGCTAATAACAGCCTTTTCAGACAGCCAAAATGAACTAAACGGATGTATGTGAATCTCAGACAGAATCGTGCCCTGAACTTTTCTACAGACTTTTCACCAATAAAATTATACGGTCGCAGCTGAAAGTCGCATAGTAAGAATAGATTGGTAGGAATCTTTGCACTGTAATTCAGTGCTTGGCTCGTTTTTTGCGATATGGAATTTGATGCGCGCTTTAAGGGCTTGTTCCCGAGTTTTTTCAGACTGGTGCCAATAACTCAAATATTTTTAACCAAAAGTCTTGAAAAAATTTTAGTCAATGTGCAATCACACGATGCACAATACTGTGGACGCGTTTTTTAAAATAATGTACCATTCACAGGCAAAAAATTAATTTCCTTAATTTTTGCTTATTTTCACGACGAAAAACGTGGTGCTTTGGGTAATGAAATCTAAAACACCGTTCAGTATAATTCTACAAAAAATTCAGCTACAAATTATAACATATAAGTGTCAAAACTGTGCAGCGAAATTTTGATATGAGTATTAGGTAGCAATAAAAAAATATTTTCGAAATGACTGCAAAACTCCGTAAAAAGGCCTTGATTAAGGTCGCCCTTATAGCTCCGTCACATTTGAGCTTCTAACGCGTAAAACAACTCAAGGTAAACAGCACTCTGAGATGGGCGTTCGAGGCCTACAAGTGTGGAGGCAGTAAGGATGATACAACATATGCAACAAGCCTCACCCTAGCCTCTAGGCCAGTCACCGACAACTAGCATATACGAGACATTCAGTGCTGACCCTATTATTTTGTAACGTATTATTAAAGATAAATGTGTATTGTACACGCCTATACATCTTAAAACATTTCTGCGCCGAGATTTTCATACCTAAGAAAGATTGCAAAAACTCACATTTTCGCCATTTTTCAGCCGCTAGAAAACATTTCTTCATGAGTAGCGGTGAACTTGAAAAGGGATTTTCACGTGTGTAATGTTCTTTGAATGTAATTCTTAAGCAGACATCAGTCATGTGCTATGAGCAGTTTTTGAATAATCTGGTAACAGCGGGCGCTCTGTACACCACTGTGTGTGAGGCAGAAGCGGTAAGGGTTTCGTTGACCGAAGTATCTCGTGCATTATCGTCTGTCCGCGCGAGCCACTCAGCTGTTATGCAGTGATTTAATATTATTCATTTTACTGTTGGACTTTAAGCGGTAAACACATTATTCTATCTGTGGGCAGCATAGTTCAATGTCTAACGCTTTTTTCTATAGTTGTGTTTTTTGAATCTGGTTGTTAGTTTTTGAGTTACGGCAATCTTAAAAAATACTTTTTTTGGCCACTTTGAGGGGCTCGAAAATTACGTTTTTAATAAACATGTCAAAATTTTCTAGTATGATGACATAGTTTGAAGTATGTGTTATTTCCATAGATAAACAAATATAATGCACGTTAAGTAGTTTCGTCAAAAAAAGAATAGTCTTAACTCGCTGCAACACATTTGAAACGCAGGTAGGGAGGCCCCTTAAGGACGCGGTACCTCAATTTTCAACGTATTTTTATTTTTTTTTTGTTTATACCAGATTTTTTTTCTTATTTTAGACATAAATTGTTTTTAAATTTTCCTTTTGGGAAATTTGTGTATCTCTCATAGTTTTTGCGTAGTGAGTCGTAAACGTCAAAATTTGCACTTTACGGTTTTATGTACGCCACTGAAACCAACTGACATATCAAACCGAAAAAATTCACAGCGTATGACAATGTTGTAGGCTATGATTTGACACACATAAAAAAATAAAACAGTTTTGTATATAATAAAAAAATGCTGAATTTTTAAATGAATATTAGAAAATTTCAAACATATTTCAAAAATACAAAGTATTGTAATTTTTGTTTTTATGATTGTCAAATCACAGTCTACAACATTTTTATGAACTGTGCATACTCTTGGAAAAGATATATATGTGTTTGTGTCTCACACTCTCTCTTTACTCATTTCTAAATTAACTAAGAACTTGCGACAGTAACATAATCATTTATATCATCACAGTTCTGCGAACTGAAAATTGCATGTGTATTTGCCCGATTTTCTTGGTTCTATGCGGCAACATTACTTCAGTGTCAGACACTTGCAATCCTACACGTATACTATATATATATATATATATATATATATATATATATATATATATATATTTGTGTGTGTGTGTGTGTGTGTGTGTGTGTGTTATAAGACATGAGACATAACCGGCAATGACTCAATTAAGTTTTAAAGAGTAAGCTATTTCTTAATTTGCAGTCTCTCTACTTAGAGTGAGAGTGAGAGGTTTTGGGCAGCGTTTAACATCGATGTCTTTAGCGCCGGTGATCGGTGACATGATGCGAGTATGGAGTAGATCCGGAATGAAGGGACTAAGGAAACGGGAGAGATTCCCGAGAAAACCCGCCGAACAACGGCATCGTCCGGCACGATTCCCACATGCGAAAATCCGGGGACCGACCCCGCCGAGAATCGAACCCGGATCGTCTTGATGGGAGGTGTACGGTCTGATCATCAACTACTTCTATTTATCTAGAAATTAAATTAAAGTTACTAAAGTATTATTATACATTTTGTTTAACAAACTTTTTCAGAAAACGTTACGTCTTGTAGCAACAGCATGAGACTTTCAATACAATGCTTATGAAATATTTTTATCTTAAAACATAGGGCTGTTTTAATGTTAAATCTAAAGTGATACTTGTACCACAAATATGTCAATAAAACCTTCGATGGGGCTTATTACTTGCCGAAAAGTCATATAGATGTAATAAATAAATTCTTCATCCACAAATTGTTTTAAATCATCTGAATAACACAAACCAATTCACTACAAAAATTAATAATGTTATGAGCACTTGAGTAACAAACTAAACTTAGGTGACCAAAAAGAGAATTTCAAGATTTTTAATAGTTTAACTAATATATTTTCCTAACACTATGAATTAAAAACCTTACTTAAGCGCATATTTCATACTTATTTCATGCATAATTTATAATTCATTTATATGTTCACTAAAAATTACACCTTTAGTCGCTTGTAACGTTAGAACATTAGTTGCAGCAACATGTCAGGTCATCATACCGTGCATGTTGTTCTCACTGTTTTACGTACATATAACAACTTTTGGTCAACGAACTAGTACGCGATTGTTACAAACATTTAAGCAACTTTCACTATGTTCTGGTTACATGACGTCACTGCGTATTTGCGCAGTGATTCTTTTGAATGAATGAATAACTCCACGTGTAAACAAAACAGTGGTATACTGTCCAATTATATCACAATGTTATTTTCTTTTTTTAATGTCACTGAAAATTATACAAACATTAGGCATGCTTTCATCAAAAAAACTTTCCTAATTCAAATCACTGCCCATGAATAGTTAAAAGACATACTACAAAACTACAGAGCGTGGTATTTTATAGAATAAAAATGTAAACAGGTTTGATACAACATGGCACGTATATTGCTGTAGCTGGTCCATATATTCGAAACTGATTTGCAAACTAGATGAACAAGAGCACATGATTTTCACTCTTTTTTTTTTCTCGTATTGTAAACATCAAATATTTTTCCCCCGGGAAAGAGAGAAAGGTTACAGCTTGGATTGTTGGAGTTTGCTAGTTTGCTTTATGAATTTCAATGACCTGGAGCACTGACGAAAAAACTGCTTTGCACGTTGAAATTGATGTTTCTATTATCTCACTAAATAACTACCATATATGTGTTCCTTTTGTAAACGTTGAAATATCACGAGCGACGTCTAACCAAAAATGTACGTAAAGTATTAAGTTCGAGCGACTTTTTTTTTAAATGTACATATAAGTATTAAGTGTAAAATGTGTGTACAATTAATCTACAGTCGGTTTATAAATGACACATTTAATTCGCATCATTACAAAAATGCAGAAAATTTTGACTGTTTTATGATTTGCTTGAAGACCACTGCAGATCCCTTAATTACTAGCATTTTGAAAGAGACCATGCTATAACTGATAATTTAGCAATTATGTAAAAGTTCAGTAGCAATTCTTGTGGTTACATTCTGTTGAGTAAAGTTGGTTGCATTCTGTAAACTAAATATAACACCACCATTTCAGTACATTCAATCATGTAGAATTGGTAAACTCAGGGCTGATTTCACCAAATAAAAGTTAAACTTGGTGTAACTTAACTCCATGTAAGCTATAATTTAAAACCCCCGATATTAGACTTACTTTATATGTTTGTTTCACAAAACTTTTTTTCACTTATCGCTAACCTTGTATAGTTACTCAGCGTTTAACTTTCTCTTACTTGTAAAAACACATTACCAAGGCAGTGACAATGCTATTTAGTTTTGTTAGGAAAATCAAATCATTAAAATTTTTTAATTGTAAAAATTCTAATTAATTAGTGTATTAAGTATTAAAATATAATCGTTTCAGGTAAATTTTCTTTCGCAAGACAAATCCAATATATTAAAATTATATATCAGTAATTTATATTTTTATTTTTTGTTATTGTTTATTGTACATATTATGGTATTTTAGAGCTGGAATTACTGGATGTTAACTTTTATATTTTTCTAACACAGCGTTAAATATCAGCCTATGTATTTTGGCGGCATTATTGTAATACTCCAGCTGTCTTTTGAGCCATGTTTAAGAAAATTAAGCCACCAAATATGAGGGTTTAAATTTATCCTGATTAGACCGTGTAAGCTTTTGGTGAAATGCATGTCAGCTATAATCTCAGTTTAGCATCTCTTAAACACAGTTTTACTGACCAACCACTCGTGGAGAAATCAGTCCTAACAGCGCCTGTTGGAAGTCGACCTCGTTGTATTAGAGTTAATCAAAACTTGCTAAAACTTTCGTGTTACTACCGTCACCAGCCATTTCACTCCCCCTCGTTTACGTCTACACACAAAAAATACTTTCCCCATTTGACGACCTAGAGCTGCAAACATTTATCTTGCACGTGCACAGCTTCAAGCCAGTTTTTGGAAATATCCAAGGTGTTTTTTGGCAGAATATTCAATTCAACTACAGCGTGAGAAAAAGATACACGTGCAAAATTCGTGGGTGGTCATTTTTTTTTTTCGCTTTATTCCTTTTATCATCTTATAAAAGCAATACCTTTGACATGGTTTATCGTATCACAGCAATTATGGCACAGTCGACCTCAGTTATAACGCACTGCACGCGACACCCGCATACCATACACGGACAGATAATAAGTATCGTATGACGAGGATATCCGAGGGCCGTTGAAAAAATAAGTTCGCCAAGAATGACGAATTGATCATCAGTCATCACTATACACTTGTATCGTAAGTGTGGTTGGCACCCACGTAGATGTCGACGCCAATAACAGGATTTGTCATTGCACAAGATGCGTTCTATGTGAACAAGTAAAATAAGTACATGGCCAAAGCAAAGTGGAACAGCTCATTATATGCTATGCTGTTTAAAGTCTGTTATTGACGTTTCGTATAAAGCCTTTCTGCACTATAATTTCGCATCGCGTTGATAGTATAATATTCTTTACATTTTAAGCTAATTGGTGCAACAGAAACTATTTCAAAATAGATTACAGTCTTATTGCAAATTCGTATAAAATTTTACGTAATGACTATTTATAACCATTAAGGGGCTGGATATGTGCGAGATGCACCATAATTTATATAAAATCAATGGAAATTGGGGGAAAGTTATTTTCAATCATTAGCTATAATTTTTGAAACTAAATAAGATGCAATGTCTTATGATAAAATAACGCTCACAGTTACAAATTAAGCCTTTGTTTCACTTTATTAATCTTCCAGAATTGCTTAAAATGGTGTTAGTAATTCACATTTACAGTAGATGTGAACTAAAAGTAACATATCGTAAACTAGGTTGAATTTGTGACAACAGGGGTGACTTTGTAAAACTCAAATTGCTTTTTTTATGTAAATTGGGTAATAAATAACTAACTCTGTTTGAATATTATAAATCACATATTAAAACCATCTGTTTAAAATTGAAAAGTATTTACTAAAGACCACAAAATGAACGCTTGGCACAAAGTCACCCCCGTTTACAATAATAGTCATAAGTCACAGCGCTATATACATGTGTGTGCTTCTTAGTGTACAGAGAGAGTTAGGTTACGATCTGGCGTAAGACTACGCAAGCAACAAACGTAATAATATACAAACGAATGTTATCCCTCGGCTTGGTTTAAAAATTCAGAAAACACTCCATATGTTTTAAATAATATTTTTCGAGGATCCTGATAGGTTACGCCGTGTTTTATTCGTTTAGTGGGAGGCATATATATTTTCTTTACGTTTATGCCTCAATTGTAAAAACAATTACTTTCTTTCTGGTATTTAAACAGGGATTGCGCAAAACGCG
>PNEQ01025688.1:76841-166243 GCA_003012365.1 Medauroidea extradentata
TTTTTTTTTTTTTTTTTTTTTTTTTTTTTTTTTTTTTTTTTTTTTTTTTTTTTTTTTTTTTTTTTTTTTTTTTTTTTTTTTTTTTTTTTTTTTTTTTTTTTTTTTTTTTTTTTTTTTTTTTTTTTTTTTTTTTTTTTTTTTTTTTTTTTTTTTTTTTTTTTTTTTTTTTTTTTTTTTTTTTTTTTTTTTTTTAAGTATTGTGGCTGTTCTTGCCTCACATTCAGTACGTCTACTGACTTTTTTTTTCATTTTAACTCAGAAAATTCCAGTGCAATATAACGAATACCAGAGCTAATTAACATTTCATATTAACGATATAAATTTTGAATCAGTTTATGTGAGGCAAGGCACCAAAGGCGATGCTGACCGGCTCGTCTGGTGTGGTATCACCTCTAGCGCAATACATTGAAACAGCGTACCGTGTTATCGTAGATCACTCGCCCGACTGACACCTTCATCGGTGACCCTATCTTTTTATTGGTGGAAAGTTTTAATTATAAGTCCATCGCGTGTTTATAGAGAAGCTTCACATGAATTATATGAATAGCTTTCATATATAACAGGTATAAAAAACTGTTTTTAGCCATTTTGAGGGGCTCCTGAATGATTTTCCGACATGATGTTTTGAAAGTACACTTCCGTCATAGTCATTTCGTACATTGACATAAAGTGCACGTGAGGAATAGTTTCGAGAAAAAAAACCGTATTTACGAACACAGATGCAACGCATTCTAAGCGCATGAGGAGGCGCCCTTAAGTTGGAAACGGAACAAAAAAAGCGTACTTAAATATGAGTGATGATTTAGAACAACAGTGCTGACAATTACAGCACTTGTTGTTCAAATTGAGTTTTAAAAGCAACTGGCATTATTTTTGGGATGCAGGACATCAGGTATCGAAATACTCAATTTGTCAAAGTTTCAAGTAGAGTACCATTATGCTAGTTTCGTAAACGCCTTTTTGGTCTCTCATATATTTGTTATGCGAGAATGTTTACTACGTAAGAACATTAAATGTTCAGTTAAATGTCTTGTACATATTATTTATTTGGCTGTACGTACGTTTAAGGTGATTTGTGAACATTGGGTATTTTATTTTTAAGGTTGTTACGTAGTGAATATTTAGTTTATCAACACGTATTTTTAAGTTGCAGAATGTGTATTTTAAATTTATATAAATTAAAAATTTTAATGCGGTTCTCTAGAACAGATTTTTACGGCAACTGCAAAAACAAAAGGATTAAAATTAATGTGGTTATTATTTACGGTAATTAAAGAGTTGTATACTAGTGATGTCTTGAAGTACATGTTAATAAATAAGAAATTATTTTTCTGTGAATATTGAGGCCGCTGAGACCTTCCTGTGGCCAAATCTTGATCACAGAAAAGCAACAGCAGAAACAATGGACTCAATCGCCGCTCTCCTGGTTTATTCTTTAGTATTCCATAACCTAACCTAGGGAGTGTCAACCAAAATACAACCAAAATTTACAACCCTTTTTCTCTTTTGTGGCTGAAACCTTCTAGTATGTGTGTTAAACAAAATATATTGCATAATGATTGAAATATAAAAATATTTATATATGTCCTATTATTTTCTTTCTGATAATTCTGAATAATATGTATAAATACTATACAAATAACATTTCAAAAATTTACTCAGGTACAAAATAATGCCATATATATATATATATATATACATAATACAACTGAAAAAAAATATAGCATCAATCAAAACCCGATAATTACATAAATATCATAATAATTGATAACTCAGGTACATAGGACTGCCTAATCATGACTAGATATACAATAATGCAGCTGGTAATAACAACTTCTAGCAAACCTCGATAAATATATAACATTGTTTTCATCGATATTCATAACAAAATAATTTTCAATCCATTCCAAATTTTAAGAGCTCACAAATATTTCGATACCTACAATTGACGAACTTTGGGAAAAGCATAACTTTTATGATGAATTAAATTTTATTTAATTTCCTTGCAAACATAATTAGTAAATTTTAAGTTGAATTCCTTGCAAATATAATCAAAACTCTACAATAAGAAACTTAAACTTCCTACCGCCAATCAAAAGGCATAACTAGGAAGTTCCAAGAGAAACAATAAATACATAACTTTAAATTAAATTTGACAACATCATTACGCAACCTACAACGCCTGACATCATAGCTGTTATGGCCTACCAATACTTAACTAAAACCAGCAGCATCTTTCACCAAGCCTGTCTCCCGAACCCAACAAAAATCCTATCATATACAGTCGTTCCCCCACTCCCCTACTTTCTCAAGAAGGTGGTGGGATCCCGATTTAAAGGAAAGTCAGTTGAAAAACCACGTTGCGCATCGGTGATTATAGCTTAAACGACCAGAAGCTTCTCCAACATTATCCATCAACACTGCTAAATTCCCTTCCTCTGCTGCATCGCCATTTCCCCTACCTGCCGACGTCACAGCGCAATCAAGCAACACACTGTCTATATGCCTTGAACTGGATATACTGAAACACGCCTATGATTGCAAAGGTAAGTTGTCATTAAAGTTCACGTAATGTTCTAACGTCTGTTCACAACTTACATCATGGAAATCCGTACCATCGCACACAAATACCAGGCAAACATCCAATAAACTATAAATATGCGCTAGGCGAAAATATGTCCATTTGTTTTTTCCACTCGGGAAAATAATGCGCCGTAAACAGAAACGATGACTGCAACCCGATGCCAAGTATACACCGTCACAATATTTTAAAATAACACTAAAATAATTTTGGTACAAAAATTTAAAATTCCGTTTCACGCCAAGCTACTGCGTGAAGGTCAAGTCAGCAATATAATTACCTCAAAACATTACACAAAGATTTTATTTTCATTTTCTCCCTCATTGAAGATATTTATTTTTTTACTTTGGATTTACATACCCTCGATCAGCACATGGCCTTAGTAGTGTTACACGATGGAGAAGGGGATGATATGACGTCAAACACGTGTTCTGTAGCAGACGTTTACTTCTAAATCCCTCACAAATACCTCATGAATGCAGTTGTAGCTACCATGTACAGTAAGTTCAAACAGGTAAACAAAGTAGCCACTCTAACAGAGACTATGTGCAGTTTAACAATATTTCGATTTCCCATACATCAATATCCTTTTAAATAAGTCTTCTTCAATGAAATATTATCTCGACACTTATCAACCAGGTCCAAAAAATAGCTGCTTGGCGTATTGCCCATTTCCTAAAACCTTTGGGAAACGAGTTGAGTGAGTCAGTTCGCCAGAAATCTACTCAGTATTTATGCCGGTCTCCGTAGCGCAGTCTGTTGGGCGCCGGTCTACGGTGCGAGAGGTCCTGGGTTTGAATCCCGGCTTGGGAATGGATGTTGTGCTGTCCCTTCACCTCACGTCACCCTCATTCGCTATTAATAAGGGGCCCGCCTACATAGCGCCTTTGCGGCCGTTCGGCCTCATGGACGTGGAGTTTTCCCCCACAAAAGCGGGATTGGGTCAACCCCTGTTGTGGAGGAGGTTGTCTCTCGCTCTCTCTGTTGTCCTCTCGGCTCGGTCTCGCGAATCCTTCAATTTTCCACAGCACTGGCTGAATATTTGCGCAGGACACATATTACAAGAACAGGATTTCCTCAAAATTTTCAGTTGTTACAAGTCACGGGATCGAAAGATAAAGGATAGATATACTAAGGTTAAATGGTTTTAAGTAAAAATAACAAAAAATAACGGCATTACACAAGCCGGAAAAGGCACTAGTTTGGAATGTTAAGGCCCTATTTTCTAATTACTTAAGAAACTGATGGAATTGAAACCATTTACCCTTAGTGTGAGGTACCTTAATATATTTTATATGTCAAACACCCCATCTCACGACTAATACTTTCTGTGATAGAACGATTCTCCTGAACCTCTCATCACAACTTTCATGACAGGTAGGCGGGCCCCTTAAAACCTCGTTGCTAAAGGGCTGTAAAACCCTCTCATCTCACTTACCTCACTCCATATTTAAGACAAACACAAGCATTTTCAGTATAATGTTCTTATGTAAAAGGATTGCGTGCACATTGCAAATATTCAGCTAAAGTGATTAGGAATTATAAACAGCAAGTTAGCGTTCCTAGTATGTTGTGTAGCAAATGAGTACCAAAACAATTGTATGAATGTTTTAAATGGACTTGTTCCCTTTTTCTTATGTTTAGTAAGTTAATAATAAAATTAGAAAACGCTATTTAATGGTGAACATCAATTGGAAGGAATAATTCCACAGCACAATGACAAATGGTAATTTTTCTCGATTGATTTGTTGTGGCAATTTCTTTCAAACACTTTCACGGTAGTAAACTTGTCAGAGGCGGCATTTTGATTTTGAAACTCTACGCTTTCCAATATGTACCTGTCGGTTTTTTTTCCCCCACTGTAAAACTACAGTTGGGTGAACGTGTCCGGTTTTGAATGAAAATACAAATTTCCGCCCGTTTTTAAATTCAGCAGGTATTTACATCTGACTTTTTATTCGTGCGTAACGTATTCTTGTGGACATGCCAAGTTTTATAAGTTTTTTCTTCAATATTGAGTCAGCCTTTTCACAACATGAGCGTGAAACCTTAGTTCGTATGGCCACTAAAATTTATGGAACCCTCAATTGAAGTTGTATTAAATTTTATTCATTTGCGGAGTCACATAATTCAGCAGTTTATACAATTAGTACTCTCCATACGCCAATATGACGTGTTCAGTCTGCCATAAATTAATTTTTCAAAAGTAGTGTAAATTTGTTTTTAACGTTTTATGAAAGTTTTGTACCATAATTATATTTTTAAAAGACAACTAAGTATTTGTTATAACTTACAATTTTACAGTATGTTGTTATTATATATTGAAATATGTCGTTATTTTGATATTACCTCTAAAAAGGCCTTGCCACAAAAAAATTAATTTGTAGTCACTTGTCTGTTTGTGTCCTCTAGTTCTGCTGTTTCCGATTCGTTATTTTGTATTTTTTGTGTTTCGTGCTGTCTTTTGATTCTACAATTTTTGCACTATATTTTTGTATTGTGTTTATAGACACTTTTTTTTTCCTTTGTGGGCCACAGTGTTTTTTTTTATTATTATTATTTGTACTTTCTTATATACTAGACACCCCAGGAGTATTCCTTATTTTTGTTTGACATTTTTATCATTCAATTGTTTTGTTTGTTTCATTATATGTATTTAACGTATCTCTGGCAAAAGTTTTGGTTTGTATTCTTGCGTATTTCTAATTCCCCTCCCATTTTTTCAGCTAGAATTTTATTTTGATCGTATTTTTCCCATCGTTATTTTCGAGGTCACGTGCATAGCAGTGCCGGATGGCAACGGTTAGAATCTAATCTGAGATCACATAATGTGTTTCTATCAAGGTGGCTATGAAACGGTCTATTCCTTGTTGACCTTAGAACATTTTTCTACAACCGTGCGACGGAGACCCTACAGAATAACTAATGTGTCCTACCTATACTGACGTTCCTACACAATTACTAATATGTTCTACCAATACTGACATTGGTTACCCAATCTCTGGATTTCGGGATGCTTCCACAGCGAGGTCACAACCCAACCCCCAACTGATTACCAACACGCGTCAGGCACGTCCGCCATTTCGTGAAGCGACGTATCCACCGTTGATTCATAACGGCTAATTGCGCGCGGGACGCAGTGTCGCGCTGTAATCCCGACTCGATTCCATATGCATCATTTATCGTCGCTCTCTCCCCGAAGTGAGTGGCGTCAAGCGCTCTGCTCGTCCTACGTGACAGATGACATAAAGTGCGCTCTGGTTGCAGGAGTGTGATGTACGTAAGAGCTTCCTCTATCCCTGCACGTCTGCCGAAGACAGGTGGCAGAGTGCCACACTGTGGAGCATAGATGAAGAGAACCGATTGTCAGCACGGTGATTTAAGGGCGTTAATATGCGATAAAATAATAATTTTACATTTTTACAAAATAAGTTTTGTATATGAAACTTGTGAGCGCATATTCCTTATACGAAACAATTTTTAACTCGCATAGTTTTCTCATGCGTCAAAGTCAAAATTTGCATGTTCTGCTGTCATGAAAATAGTGAAAACCAATTGACTTACGTAAGTGAAATAATTTACAGTGAAATAACATGCCATGGGCTACGTAACTAAACAATAAAAAAACATCCGGTGAATTTTTTTATAACTAAAAAAATTGCAAAATTTGCAAGTTTTTCTGTACTTTTAGCGATTTTTTTTAAATCAAAATATTAACGTTGTGGTTTTTTTTTTAGATAGTCAGTTGTTTTTCACTATTTGCATGACAGCGTAACTAGCAAATTTTGATTTTGACGCACCGTTATGAGAAAACTATGACTGCTAAAATTGTTTTGTGTGATGAAACTGTAGTCACAAGTATCGTTTGCAAATTTAACGCCATTTCATAAGAATATAACATTGGGAATTTGTTGCACTTGAGAACACTCGTAAGTAAGTATTGGATTTTATTAAAAAATTATCGTAGCATAAATTTAATACTAATTATTTAAAAACAAAGCCAAGTAAGAAATTACACAATGTCTTTAACAGTTAAATAAGTGTCAAATGTGTAAATTACAACTACTGTTGGAATTTCTGAGATCATAATTAATGATTAACTTATTATTGATTTCAGTCTCATCAGAAATTGTGGACAATAATAAGCACACCTTAACTTCCAAAAACCTACTAAGCGCTGATACATGTCATGATTGACTCCGAATGTCGAAACTTAATAATAAAAATTGGTAACAGGGAGACGGGCATATATCCAATATCTAGGAAACTACCCTCATGAGGCCTTTACGTTTCAGTTACTTTAAGCATTTTGTCAGTGCACAAAAAAAACTTAAAGTTAAAGTAACAACAGTCTAATAATAATTAAGATTTTTTAGCAACAGATATACTGAGTTACAAATTATTACATATTTGTTATAACCCGAAGATTAGCCCTAATTATTAAAACAAATTACCGTATTTAAAATATTTTGCAGATATAAGTAACGCCATATATAAACGTAATTTACAGTTACATCCCCGGTGTGGGAAGCCCGGCCGTTAAAACCTTATTTTTCGCCTGGCTCTTGGCCATTTTTCGTTCTTTGCTGCAAGACTCAGCTACTTCGTTTTAATGCTTCACAGTACTGTATAGTAAAACGATACTTAGAAATTTAAAAAAACCAAACTTATACATTGGTTGTCTGTAATATTAGTTCTACTACACGTTAGAAAGATCTATTTTAAAAATTAAGATATATTTTACAAATTTGGCGAGAGACAGTCTGCCGCTTGTTACGCTGATATCGATAAGGTATGTAAATTGACCAATCACAGAGCTTTTGTGAATTTTAGGTTACACGAAGTAGATTATTTAAAAGCCAAAATTGGTTTGTTTTTCACATTAAAATTGAATTCAAGAATTTCTCTCTTTTCCAAGCCTAGTTACATTTAATTTTACTACGATCTCGTATTTTTCTGGTCCCTTAGCGATAGCAGTGCAACTAGTGGCAAAATTTTTCCCTGTGCCAAACTCTGCCATAAGAAAACACGTTTTCTTTCTTACCTCAGCACGGTACGTCACGAACGACGGCCGTCCTAAAGCCGTATATAAAACAACTTTTTGCGTTTTAGGTTATAGAATTCTTATGTGTGCAGATTCGAACGTTACATAGGGCCGCGGTGGCCGAGAGGTCAGACCTCTTGTCGCCTACCAAGGCGATCCGGGTTAGATTCCCGGCGGGGTCGGTCCCCGAATTTTCGCATGTGGGGATCGTGCCAGACGATGCCGCTGGTCGGCGGGTTTTCTCGGGGACCTCCCGCTTCCCCCGGCACTGCTCCATACATCATGTCATCCCTCACCAGCGCTAAAGACCTCGATGTAAAGCGCTGACCAAAATCTCTCGAACGTTACATAACGGCACTGCGTGCGGAAAAGTTGGCAACTAGAGCGACGTGTTTTGTTATATTTTTTTTACGTTCCGACGTCGAATTAACCGTCTTCATTATTATTGATTGATTATACTTAGCTATGCTATTTCTCCCTGCAGAAAGAATTCTAGTTTAAATTTATTATTTTATTTAGGGTTATTTACTTACACAGTGTATAATTCATTTTAAATCAAATAATAACGACGACGCCTACCCGTGCGTTAAAGGCTCAGAAATGACGGAGCTGTAAGGACGACCTGTAAGCACGTATCGAATGCCGCATCGCCTCAACGAGCCAAGCACTAAACTTACGTGCAAGATTTCCGTCGATCTATTTTTACTATGTAACTTGAAGCGTTGACATATAATTTTATTGATAGTAAAAGTGTGTAGCAAAGTTAAGTACACGTTTCTGAATTTTTCGTACATCCAGTTAGTACATTTTTAAGTGTGGCAGTCTGAAAATGTATTTAGCTACGTTCGAGAGCTGTGAAACAGTGTTTTTAATGAGCATGGTGTCTAAACAATAACATACGTCTATGTCCGAAGTGTATTTTTTTTCGTACATTAGCATGAGCACACGGGGAATAGTTTCGTAGAAAAAAAAACATATTTACGAAAACACTGCAACGAATTTGAAGCGCGTGGTAGGCATCATCCTAAATATAAAATAACACTGTGGGCCTTTAACGGCTATTATTACTGTTGTTTAGTGTTAAATGTACATTGCATATAGAGACATGTGTCGCACTGTATTTATAATGTTTGAAGTTCTCGGGTCTGAAGTGGTGTCGGTACCACTGACTGTGGTGCACTGGAGTCAGTTATTGTGGATTGTCGTAATGGCGGAAAAAGAAACTTGAAGATGTGCGTCATAAATTTCGTAATTAAACAACTGTTTTTAATGAATATGTATTTGTTTATCAGCGCAAAAGAGGGAAATAAAACGTAAGTAAACAACAGCAGACAAATTTACTGAGCTATTATTTCGGGATTTAGTCAACTTCTAACCTAACTCCCCAAATGTAATAATGATCACAAGACAAATTTAGGTACCTAAACGGCGATTCCGAGCACGGCATAAGTCGGTTAAATTAAGTAAGTCAGGTAGGACTTCTCAGTCACGTGACCTTGGACTTATCCAAACTAAAAACAACTTACGTTCAGAAATGACATAATTTACACCGAAAAAAAAAACATAATAAGGCACTATTTTTGGTCACGCATGGAAATGTTCTACTTGTTTTTTAAAAGTTTGTGCAAACTGTTTAACTTGTTTGAATGATCGTTAACTTTGGATTCGCTACGGATGAGAGCTATGGGCAAAAATTAATAATACAGTTGGGGCAGTTCTGTGAGTTTATGAACAAGTTATGCGTAGACTAAGTTCGTAAAGAAGCGGTTAAAATACACTCTCAATAGTTTAGTTGTGTTGACCTAAAGTACATCATTCAAATGAGATGAGTTCTGTAAGCCTAGCCGGAACTGAAGTTCTCGCCTAGTTCATGATGCCGAAAGATAGCGGCGAATGGCAGTTTATGGAATTGAATGTGGACCTTCTCCGTGGCACGGTGATGAACGAGCTGTAGACGAAACATCCGGTCTTATAGGTGGCCATGATAGGTTCGTTTCTTTTACGTGCACAAACGTGCACAAGCTGCACAAATTTTCATATCTGCACTGCCTTTCTTTTCACAGGAAGTGACGACACAAATTTGCACTGTATTTCTTTATCCTGGTGCAAGTAGCTTTGGGCACCTTTGTGCAACACAATTTACACCAGCTCTTGAAGAGGTGTAGCTAATGTAGTTCAGGCCAAAACGGAAAAAGGAAAAATAAACAATCATTTTCGGGTAGTGGTTGGGATGTATGAAGACGTTTTGGAGAGTTAATTTATCCTCTTACCGTTTATTTGAAAGTAAAATACAATCTGAAGCCTTGTATAGTCACAGCAAATTTATTTATCTGTTTTTATCCTGTATGTAACCGATAAATTATATAATTTAAAATTAGGCAAATTCCATATGCTTGAGTAACATAACTTATTGAACGATCAACGGAAAAACAATTTAAAATAAAATAAAAATCCCTCATATATTCGAATATTTTGGCATATAGGCACATTTCAGCAAGCACATATGACTAACATGTGTGTGGTACGTTCATGTAGCTTATATGCAAGAATGTGTAAACCTTCTTGTTCACTTGTACGGGTTCACCTTCTTGCAACAACCATTTCAAACAATCCCGCTATTGAAGATGCACAGACACGTCGTTTCATTTGTGTGCACAGAGTTACGCCAAAACAGAACGGTGTAGCTACACCTCACAGCATTGCAAAAACCTGCGATGCAGTACACTGCACTACATTAACTGGCACAAACAATAGGTCAAAGAAACGAACCTAATGAGACAGACCTGGTTTGGCTGGCTACATTGCTCTATTGTAGCTGGGATACATATCACGGGTTAGGGTGGGGGTATTCATTGTTGAATTGGCGTAGCGCCGGTCTGCTTGCATATTTTCGTTTAGGTCACATCACAAACAACAAAATAAACTGAAACATAATTATTTGATTTGTACCACGGGGTATTATTTCTCCAGTGTTAACTATCTTTTATCTGTGAATTGGTTTTAATCTGGAGTGATTTTCAAAAACAGTCAAATTTTATTTTGAGTGAAAACAGGTATTTTTAACACAAACTTTATGTTGAATAACGTATTACCTTTGCTAGAAAGAAACTTACATAATTTTCATAGAAGACTTTTTTTAAGACAAAATGAGACTCAAAACATTAGTTTTCCACATTTGCTTTACTTTAAGGCAAAATCACTTTACTGCAAGGTAAATACCTTTGCCACAAAGATACTTTGTAGTGGTTCATAATAAACAAAATTTACTGCAAGCTAAATACCTATGCCGCAATGTTACTTTGCAACGAATCATAATAAACAAGATATTATGGTGACAAGGAAAGTGTTTTTACAGTGTACAACATGAACAGTATTTATTATAATACAAATACCAAATAATGAATAATGATCAAACGTGTAAAACGTTAAACTAACTTGACACAGCACATTTTAAGAGCCTTGGGAGACTCGTTTGGCAATTTTTGGGCGTGTCTATATTGTTGTAATTTTTGTAGATCAACCATTCAGAGTTGTAACTGGAGTGGTAACCCGTATAAATTATTTTTCTTATTTTACCTTCCATCATCAAGTAAAAGTAATGACGACAGTATTTGTATAGGTTGTTCAAGGTAAATATAATGAGCATTTTTGAAGCCTTGATTTTTATTCAGGGAATTTGTATACTTCCTCAATTTGTTAATGCAAACATAGCAATGTTACAAATAAATATAATATGTACATTCTATCCTACTCAAAAGTTAATGTCCGAGGCCAAACCAAAAAGCATTTTCTGTTTATTATTCTCGACAAAACGGTCTTCAAAAGTGATCACTTTACTGTAAACAGCCTATAGTTAGCCTGGATTTAGTTTTGGTCATGCGCTTCCATTGCACAACTCTTTCAAAGAGCATAGCTCATAGTTAGATTGTAAAGGCGTAACGTTTTATCGACAGCGACATCGTTGGAGATGAACATAATAGTTCAGAGGATTAAGAAAACGAAGGAAAAATAACCATGACCTGTACGAACAAACCCTTCCGATATTCGAATAGAAAAAATTTTAACAAATTTTGAAATTTGAATCAGGACAGCCGAATCTGGAATACAGCCCAGGTCCTTCCAATGTTTTACCACGGTGACTTGAACATGTTATATTTCAGGAATATCTAAGAAATGGTTGTTTAAACCTTCTACCAAACATTCAATAGATTTCCAAATAGTACTCAAAATTAAATGTTTTCCTCTGCCGTTTTTCAGCCCACTTTACATCTTCTCAACGGATTCGGGAACTAACTTTGGCGTGGGCCGTGGATTTTATATCCGTACGTCGCTCAAGTAAAACTGCTACTTAAATCGCTTTTCATCCTAGCATAAATTCTTTATCTAACACTTAATTACAACAATAGACTGACTAACTTAATTTTCCTCATAAGTAAATATCGAACTTTCATGAAGAAGATAAAGGTGAAACTGATTTGCATTAATAAGTTAAATTCTCACTGTAAATAAGTTAGATGTTATTTAAATTTAAAAGCATGTTCCAATCTGTAATTTACTATTCAAAAATTTTGTATTTTCCGGATTGAACACTGTCGAGTGTTTGGTATACTTAAAACAACGTTCCAAATAAGTTAACAATTAAAGTACCTAAAACCAGGTCTTTTGGCGATTTATTTAACAAAAAGTTTTGAATACATCACGACACATGTTATACAAAATTATAGTGGCGATGAATCTATGAATTCAACTGAAAAGTGGTTCGCTAACTGAAAATATCTGTACAGAGAAGCCCATTAGTAAAGAAATATTAACTCATTAGTCAAATGTTATGAAGTCGAGAGGTTTTGATACACCTTAACAAAAGTCGGCATCAGGGTTTTTTGTATACTCTTTTTATGCATATTTTTGTAAGACTGAAATCGAAATAAACATATTTTAACAACTGACATGTATAGCCTACATATAATCAGCATTTTAAAGTCACAAATAACACCGCCATTCTTCAACGTCAGAAAAGTTCCCTGGTAAAAGCACTTTTTCATGGTGTATCGGAAAAGAAATCAGAACAGGAAGGGAAAGATTTCCATATTCTCGGAGATGCGGTGTGAAACTTAAAGCAGATACTCTCAAAGAGAGAAGTAAAATTTGTTGGTATTATTTTAGGAAAGTTTCTTGGAAGGAGGACTCAACAGATGCTAACATCGCTGGCATGGATGTGTGGTATAACATTCATTACATTTTTAGCCATTAGTTCACCAAATAACTCAATGTATGTTCAAGTTACCGACTCTGTACACACTCATTGTTATGATATATCCATTCAGCACCATATCAAGGTGCATATCAATACAAGTACTGTTAACATGTGCTCTAACGTACCAAAAAATGTCAGATTTCTAGGCTTCAACTGTAACTGGACTGAGTACGTGAGAAATTCAATAGGAGAATGCAACAGGATAGCAGGAAGAGCGTTTCTCTAGGATAAAATAAACAATAAACAATCAGAGTAAGCACTTTTTAAGGTGTTCTTGTACGCACACTAATATATCTATCGTATGGAGATGAGCGTAGAAACCTGAATACAAAATTCTATTACTAAATTTTCTAGTTCTTCATTATTTTCATTAAAATATTACAAAAACTGGCTACTTAGCACCAGCAAATTTAAGGTTTTATCTAAGCAAATTATCCTTCAAGTGCCAGCAGCGTTAGTATTAAGACGGGAGTTTTTAATATCCTGCAACGGAATTTTTCCTCTCAAAAATGACAGCCACAATATACCCGTCCTAGCTGTTTTCACCCTCACGAATGGTACATGGGTCATGGTTACTCATGCCTAGGTTAGCAAATAAATTAAATAAAATTACTATATCTTGATTAACAGTCTTTCTGAACAAATGATCTCAGTTTGTTGATCATTGCTGACAAGGTCGAATCACTGTTAAAGTTTTGTTTGTAAATAATAAAACAACTATTGATGATGAGTTTACAGCCCTAGGGCTGGTTGGAACCTCAGGAGAAACCTGAAAGGCGCGACTAGGTGAGAATGATACTTCGGTTGTTTGCAATTGCCCTCTACAGGTTGGGAATGAGGGAACCACGCTCAGTCCTCAACTAGGGGAGGTAATTGTAAATTTTTCTCCCTAACCAGGACTCGAACCCGTTACCCTTTGGCCACCGGCCAAGAACTCTAACAACTCAGCGAAGCGGTTCGGCAATTAAACCACTAATCCAAACAAAATGTTCCCATACGTCATAAATTACCAAAACCGTATAACATAATTCAAATGTCAATGGCCTAACTTACCAAGTTCCATACTAATTCTAATTCCGTAAGTCACCATTTGCTACGGACTACTGAGATTTTCTATTTTTCTTGCATAGTTTAACTACTTATCTTCTATATAGTAAGGCATTTGGTTCAACTATCAGACCTGAAGTACGGCTCGCACTACTGGCTGGTATTTTCTTTACGTCAAATTTTATTAGGGATTTTCTGCTTATTGAGTAGAACATTGTATATTTTGTTTTAAGTCTTCAAACCTTTCCAGCCACCGATGATAAATATAGTTTTATTCAGTCAAAGTTTTAAGTCTACTAGTACGATGATACTTAATTCTGTGCGAAAGGAAAAATATTATTATATGGTGCAACTTTAATTCACGACGTGACCATTTAGTTTCATTTTGAATTGTGTAACCTTGGTATATGTTACTCAAGTTTATATTAATATTCTAGAAGATAAGAAACTTTTGAAACCGACATTATATAGGAATAATATCGCAAATTGCTTATCGAAAGTCTGACACTGTCACTATCTATAATTCGATTATTTCGTAGGAAACAATCAAAACTCTTAAATTGAGTGTTTTCGTTGGTATATTTTAAAATAACGTAAAACATTATAATGACATTTAATGTAAGATTAAATTTATGCCAGATATTTTTATTAAGAACTCTAAAGCTCATTTTCAGAGAAAATTTCAGTTACGAGGAGTAAATTGTTTACCCTCGATATTATATTTTTAAACGTAAAAAATGATAAGTGTACAGATACGAATGTTAGCAAATAAATACATTAGTGGTTGCAATGTTGCTTAAAGTTTCATTAAAGGCATAAATTTTAAATAAACTACCACTAAATTCGTGTCGCAACTTTTTTTAACGTAACTTCGATTCAAACATCAAAATTATATTTGAATAACACGTGCAGGCCAATCTTTGGGTCAGCGATTGTAATAATTTATGTTATTGGCAGTAAACAACACAGCTGAGAGAAACGGAAAAGTAATGAAGGTCTTTAGGACACGGTCTACAACAAGTTTCATCGTCTTAATTTAATTTTTATATTTGTACCAGATATTTTTTCTAATTTTAGACATAAATTGTGACTACATGTTGCTATTTTGAGAATTTTTTTCTTCCATAGTTTTTACGTAATGGCTCGTAAATGTCAAAATTTGCATTTTATGGTTTTATGTTCACCACTAAAACCAACTCACGTACCGAACTGAAGAACAACTACAATTTTACACATTAAAAATCAAACAAATTAAATATTTTTGTATTTAAGTAAAAATTCTGAAATTTTAAATTAAAATTTTAAAAATTTTACAATATTTTAAAGAGCGAAAATATATTATTTTCTGTTTTTATATACGTCAACTTGTAGCCTGCAACACTGTTATTTACTGTGATTTTTTTTTTTTTTTTTCAGTTTGTTATGTCAGTTGGTTTTAGTGTCGTACATAAAACCGTAACATACAAGTTTTGACATTTACGAGCCATTACGCAAAAACTATGAGAGATAAAAAAAATTTCATAAAATCAAAATTTAGTCAAAACTCATGTCTAAAATAATCCGGTACAAATATAAAAACAGAAATATGACGATGAATATTGCTATAAACCGCGCCCTCAAGGACTCATCGATGGACGAAGGATACCAACATTGTGGCGTGTAACTGGCTTCTGATGTGTTCGCAAGTGTTTTAGTTGAATTCCTTGGAATGCTTCTAGATATTCGTCGTCGCGACCGCAGCAGAGGCAGACCCCGTCGCGTACAGAATATTAATTGTGCATGCATGCTGCGTTCATGGGGAGCATTCTGGGAAGAGTTTAATTACTGTAGGAATTCCCGTGTCTTTTTCGTACTGCTCGGGATAGGATACAGGAAGACTAACATTGCGCGCAGTACAGCTATTAAGGGGCCGTCTGGGTGACAAATATTTGCGCGTTCGAGGCCTAGCAGTGCGGAAGCGATAAGGACGACACAGTCCGCGCGCAACACGCTTCACCCTAGTCTTTAGGCTCAAGTTCCTAACTGGCGTGCAGTTTTCTCATCGGCAACTCGCCTCTATGAGACTTTCAGTGGTTACCCTATCGTTTTATGACTTAATATTAGAGATAAATGTGAATTGTTCACCTCTATACATTTTAAAAATTCTGTGCCAAAATTTTCAAACCTAAAAAGGACCGCATTAACACCCATTTTCGCCATTGTGAGGAGCGTAAAAAAAACTTTACAGAAAAAATGAAGGAAATGAAACAGTTAAGCACGTGTGTAACATTCTTTGAGTGGTATTACTAAGCACGCCAAGCCGTTTTCGAAAAATACATGTCTCCGCCAGAGCTGTGCACGGTTCGCGGGCATGGACAGACAGCCAACGTAAATGCCCTGACCTCGTTTCTGGAAAACCAAAGACAGTAAAACCTCTGCGATGAATTACGACTAGTGCGCCGTTATACAAAGTGAGAAAATTAGGGAAACGCATCGATTACCAATTACACATGCAAGGTCGAGTAATGCTTTCGGAATGATATGATGATGAGGCAGTGATGCTTATTTTACTTATTCGGCATTTTAGGTGTCCTCGAAAAGCTTCAAAAACTTTGTACCAGTAGACGAGGGAAAGGTGGATAGGAATCGGCCAAGGCCTGTATTAAGTAATTGTTCCAGCATTCGCCTGGAGTGATTTCGGAAAACCCAGGAAATCCGAAATCAGCATAACGACTCGAGCCGGTAATCTAAACCGGGACCTTACGAGTGTGAGGCTAGTGTATTGCCACTACTACACCTCGCTCGGTCGAACTTAATGGCATAAAACACGTATGTGCCACGCTAGATTTGTTTATGTCCACTCTTTATAGTGATGTGTTATATAGTACGTATAATTACCTTCTAACCTAAACTATGCGGTTGGCTACATATAAGATTTCTGTGCATGTCCGTTTGATTATAATCCAAAAATATTTAGAAATGCCACTAAGAATTTTACATAATCTACTGCAATGCTGAAGTACCGATGTTACTGGCATGTGCAATATGCTAAACTCGTCAAACACTCCACTTTTTTAATGTTTAACGTACTTCTTATATTCACGACTTGACTTGTAGTAGCAAAATCTGACGGTTAATATTTAAAAGTGCTCCCAAGTTAAACGCAATAAAACCCTCTTATAATATTCCCACTTAAAACGTTTTCCTCGTTGTAATGCTAGCTTCAAATGATACCTAAATCTGCTTTACAATCTGAAATTACACTCTTATAATGTTTTCCCATTTTTAATAATGTAAATATTTTTGAGTCACTTCAGACACGTTATAGCAAGGTTCTTATTTGGGTATTTATTGTTTATCGCTGTTCTATCGTTAGTATTAGCCGTCGTATTACACCCAAGCCCGTAGAGTAGTACTACTCACATCGTAACTACACTGATGACACATTCCAAACGCTATTTTTCGATTATTAATTTATCGTAGTTCTACTAGAACTCTGTTCAGTAATTCGTATTTAGCAAGTTTCTTTAACAAAAACCAAATAACATAATACTGAACGAGCAAATGTGTTACCATTTTAAAGTACTGCATCGTACCATGCATCAGTAAAATAAAATCGCAGTTTCGAAAATAACTTTAATCCCTTATCATAGATTGATTTAACAAGCAGTTTTTTTTCGGAAGTCCCTGATGTGCGTCATCTACCGCAAGAGTTAAAGATAGCTGGAAAGAGTGTATAAACCACACAAGTAGATTTGTGTTTTAACACCGAGAAGTTATGCTATGAGACTAATGATTA
The DNA here is from genome assembly GCA_003012365.1 of Medauroidea extradentata. NCBI lineage: Eukaryota > Metazoa > Arthropoda > Insecta > Phasmatodea > Phasmatidae > Medauroidea > Medauroidea extradentata. Next base: position 94,546 of record PNEQ01025688.1, read on the forward strand.
TAGTATAGGTAGTTCGGGATAAAGTGAGCACGAAAAATGTAAGCTTCGAAAAATATCACTAGCCGTTACAGAATATAATTCAACATTAAAAATAGTTGCCTTACTGCTTGTATAGTTGGCAACGAATTAACCGAATGTAGTTCCGTGTATTTTCCTGTTTAAATGCAACCCTACTGAAATAAAATCAATTGAAATCGACATATTTGAATATTATATAAATAATATTTTTTAAATCAAATTATAAAGGTTCCTATAGTACCGACTGCATGATTTATCTTACACGCGCAAACATTAAGTGACATGTCCAGAGAGGTTAGACATTCCCCGTCGTTAGCTGTTACGCGCGGAAAGATACGAATTGACTGAAAATAGAACATTAGCAGGGCTTTCTTGAGAGCACACTTTATCCCGTACCACATATGCTTGCTTATTATAGTAGGATCCTAACTACGTGTCTCATATTCGTGATCAAAATAATTTGGTTACGCCAGGGGTTGTCCTCGAACCATCGCCAGTACGACCTTCTCGCCGGAAGAAAGATGGGCTTTAGCAATCACAGCCACCTGGGACTCAGACGGGAAGGGAATGGGAAATAGAGAGAGGAAGAAAAGAGACGAAATTACACTTTCCTTCACAAAGCCCCAAAAAAAATTGTGGTGTCAGATCAGGCGATCTTGGAGGCCGCTCCATTAGGCTTCCCGCTCGATCCGACTCTTAAGGAGATTCGGCCAGGTACGAGCAGAATTCATCACGGAAAGTGTGGTGCGGTACAGTCTCATTAAAATAAACGAGTATACCATTCTCTTCCAACGATGGCAACTGAAAACTTCCAGAAACCCACAATAAAATTAATTATACAACAAGTTAGGTAACTCAATGTTATCAGTTTAGCAAGCGAAAAATTCTGCCACTAGTTGCGCTGATGTCAGTAAGTGGGCTACGAACTTAGCCGAGGTAAGTACCGAGTATTCACGAAGTAACCTTACCTAGGCCGAAGAGGGGTAGGAGAGGAAGCCTGCTTCCTCCCCGCTCAGTCGCGTGACCTAGGCTAAGGGTAATTCTTAAGGACGTTGGTCGGTCCCGTAAAAATTCATTATTTTATATTTATGCCAAACACTGTTCAACTTTTACACATGTCGTTTCCTGAAATAAAAAAAATAGGTCCCATAATTTTAGCAAAATCGCCTCTTAAAGTCGCAAAAAGACTGTTGCGGCGCAGCCAAAATAAAGAAAAAAAAGTAATTAACTTGCAGAAACAAAATAATTCACATTGATACTAAATTATATGGGCTGCTTCAAGACACGTTTATAAATAAAAAGGGATACATTTCTGGATTTTGTAAAAATTGATGAAAATTATTACATTTTGCATAACTTTGACTTTTGGCTACTACTGAAATTTTCAAAACTTACGTTTGTCATACAAGTCATAAAATGCATTGATACACTTATTTTCAGTTCCTGTAATTTTGAATTAATTAGTCAATTACTTATTTTATTTTGGCTACACTGCAATGGCCCTTTAATGACTTTGATTAATGATTATGCAAGAATTATAGGGCGTAACTTTTTTTATTTGGGGAAATGACATGTTATCTGACGTGTAAAAGTTGAACAGTGTTTGGCACAAATAAAAAATATATACCTTGTGAAATTTTACGGGTCCAACGTCATTAAGGTATGGTTACTAAGGCGCGACTCATGCGACGATAGCCGCGCGTCGCTAGCTACTGCGCATACGCAATAGGTAGAGACGCTGGTATATCGTGGGAAAAGTCGGTTGTTTGCTGGGCTCCAACATACTATGTATAACACTGAAGGTTTTGCACTTATATAGGCTATCGTTTATATGAAGTACTGTGTCTCTCTTCAGCAGACCCAATTAGAACTGTACAGTTATTACACAGGACATGTGTGATTTGCAAGAAAACTGTTCACACGTGGCACGGTTGAGATACTACAGTTTATTGGAGACTATGTTAAATATTTTCGCGATTTTCCAGTGTCTCTGGCAATAGGTAGTGGCGCTTGGCCGTGCGGCTATCGTCGCATTAGTCGCGCCTTAGGAATCATACCTTTAATGACGTCATATTCGTGAATCTTCGGTACCGATCTCGGCAAAGTTCGTAGCCCCCTTATCACTGCCGTAGAAGAACATGTCTGGACTCTCGCCTGAAAACTTGGCCCCCTTGTTGTTTGGCTGCAGTTAACGAAGTTACCGAGAATGTTGTGCTTTTTGGCGCTGTAATCCGGGCGGTCGGGTTCAAACTCAGCCCACTTCCCTCCCACTGATATAAACTATTCATCAAAAAAATTTTTTTGTCAATTTATGAAATACTTCCTTTGCTCACAATCCTAAATCATGGCTCCAGCAATCTTTATTTACTTAATAATGTAAACACTGGGAAAAAGTGGGCGGAGTTTGAGTCCGACCTCCTTGACTGCAGCGCCAAAGATTCACAACATTCTCGATAACTTGGTGAACTGCAGCCAAACAACACAAAGGGATCAAGCAAAATACATTGGTAGATAGGGGGGTGTCTAGACCTGTACTGCCGTCATAATACAGATGACCGTAACTCCACTTTTTGGCGAATATGAGTTAAGGTTAAATTCTTTCTAATTGGGTAGTTCTACGTCTTATTCAACAGTAAAATTAGCCTTAAGTCCCCAGGAAATGCCAAAAACGAATTTATAACTTGCCTTAAGTTCACATAGTTGTGTTCCGTTACTAAAATAAAAAGTCTTATCTCTCTGTAATAGTTTAAATTACCTCAACTCCAGTGGAGTTAAGGTTCTTTGATTTAGTGAACGGAGTTAAGGTTTTTTGTTTTATTATGTCGTTACTCACGTGGACTTGAGATAGTAATTATTATTAATTATTTATAAACTATTTTATAAATTATATTCTTATTTAAGTCAATTATGACTTAACAATTATGACTCAACCATTTATTGTATCATATTTTTGGGAAGTGTTGATGAAAGGGGTTTTAGTGGTACAATCATGGTGGAATTACAATAATTTACGATGTTTTTATTTTGTCCTACTAGTAACACAGAAAGCCATAACTCCATATTCGATCCATTTTTACAGTTATTTACTTGATATTTGAACTGTATTAAATATATACATCATCTCAGTACTCTAAGGCACCATTCAACATTATTGGAATTCAGTTTTCATGTTAGTAAATTATAGTAAAATTCGTAGGTACATTATCTTCTTTCAAAGCTGTTTCCTGACAAATTAGGTTCAGTGGAGTTAAGGTCATTTAAATTATGATGGCAGTGTACTTCTACGGCCGTGCCTCTTACCGACACCAGTGCAACTGGCGGCTGAATTGTTCCCTTGCCAAACTCATCCATAAAAAATTCGTTTATCTTTCTAATCTGTAGTAGAATTAACCTTACTAGCGTGTAATTAATTCTTGTCACCATGGGGCGGAAAAAAATTAAGTTGGTGCAAGTGACTCTCGCCGAGAGATAACCGTAGAAACTTTCCAAAGCTTCTACAGGTTAAAAAGAAAACTTGCAAGTTTTTGGCAGAATTTCATAGTTCTCGATTCCAAACAGTTGAAAAGTCACATCAATCAGAGAACCAACTTTTTCATAGTCACCGCATTTTGCAATAAGTTGTAAAGCAATTAAGGATGCTAGCACTTTTTTTTCTTAAATTTAAGAGTGTTTTAAAATGCAGATGCGTGGATGTCAAGGCTATTGTGTGTGCTGTGTTATTTTTATGCGAACAAATATGTTCCCATTTTTGCGGATTACGCCAATTAAAGCTAAAATAATAAAAACAAATTAACAATGACTTTGAAAGATTTCGGCGATGGGGATAAATAATCTAGTGAAATATCGTGTGCATATGCCATTAAAGTTCTAAGTCATCTCAGAAAACCAAGCGTAAACCACGATATCAATAAAGAAATAAACAAGTAAAATTGGTTGTATATAGCACACACATAAATAATTAAACCTAAAAAATTCTGCCTGAAGACGACAGCAAATGTCAGTATCCCGAAATGTCGCGACTGGGACGTCGAGAAAAACTCTGTTATCTTCTTTGTTTTCACCTTTGTTTCGTCTAGCATTGTGTTTGTGACATCGCTGTTGTGTCATTCTTGATTTGTGTGTAACGTTGTCTACGTCTTAGTTATTGTCTATAGTGTCTTAATTTTGGTGTCCTAGTTTTTCTCAGATTTCATTGGTTTTTTTTTTTTTTTTTGCTTTGTTTACTTTGAGCATTTGATTTATTGTTTACTTTTATTTTCTGTGGCTTGACACAAATTCCTGTTGGAATTTATTAGGATTTGTTATTATGTATGTGTTGACAACAGCCAATTTAAGTTTTCTTCTTTTGTTCTTTTTCTTGTCTCACTCTTGTTTTATAAAACATCGTAGCACTGCAATGGCGTATGACTACAACATTTCACAAAATCAAACAAATTAATCTAGTGACAAAATATTGTTTAACTGTGTTGCGTAAGGGGATCACGGTAGCATAGTGGTCAGACCACTCGCCTCCCTTCCGTTCTTCATTTTTAAAATATAGGAAACGTGGTGGACGTATCTGTTGTCTGGTCGGTTTTCTCGGAATACTCCGGTCTTTCTTCGTCCTTGTATTCCGTCTCCGTTACATTCCCACTTCACATCACCTCTCGCCATTACTCAAGACCTCGCTGCTAAGCGATGCCCAAAATCACTTCACTTCTATTACAAAAAAAAATGTTCGTCTAGGTCTCTTCAACGAGATCAGTAGAGTCATAGATTTTTATCGTAAAGTATTTTGACCGCATTGTTTCAATATCTTACGTGCACATCTGCAGCTATGCTTCATGGTTATTGACAGCGTGTCTTTGAACTAAGGTATCACTCATTTGACTGAGTATATCAGAATAAGGTTCCTACGGTACCACACGTCTGTTATTTGCGGATGGAACCCCTAGACTCTAAAGAGTTAAAAACATCCCATCCCTAACCATGAAGAAGAGGTGAAGATGCGCACAAAAGGTATTGAAACCAGTTAGCGCAAAATTATTTCCACCGCAAATCAGAGTCTCTAGTCTCTAGTTTTGGGGACGCAGGACACACGCACGCAAATAGTACCTGCTTCTAAGTACAAAAAAATAAAAATGCATATTACATCAAATATAATATTTTTTGGAACCCCTTGGAATATTTTGGCACTTCCGTGCATCTATAATAAATAGGGCCGGTAGTTTTTGTGAAAAGATTATTGCCCCACTTTGTTTCAGTGTCTTACATGTACACCTGCAGCTCAACTTCACGATTAATGGCAGAGTGCTTTTGTGCAGAGCTGTTATTCATTTGACTGTGCCAATCAGTACATGGATTACTGTGACACATCACGCCTGTGATTTGCGTGTCTAACCTCCAGACGTTGTATGTTACGGCAACCAATCACTGACCACAAAGCAGAAATGCAGGTATGCACGTAAGGCACTGAAACAAAGTGGTGCAAAAATATTTTCGCGAAAACTACCGGGCCATATAATAAATGTTACATTGTTTTGCATCTAAGGGTTTCCGCCTACCTGCGACTGTATATTTGGCATGATGCGGGCCTGGCAACATGTAGGTGATAAGGCCGACTGGTACTCACTCACTACTTGCCTCGAGGCCTTTACGTGAAGGGCACGTAACTAGCGTGTATTCTTCGCATCGATGACTCTATGTTAATGTAATCAGTTGCTCTAATTTTTTTACTACCGGATGGTTATTGTTAAAAGTTTAAGACATGCTTAAAGACAACTCTGAAGTTTCGATCGTAAAAATTTAACAGGCCAATCTCATTCTGTAAAAATAAATTTTAGACATCTTCACGGGAAAAAAATAATCGTTGGGTTTGAAATGAGAACTTGTCTACTAGGCAAGAAACGTTTTGAAAACGCCTGTTGTGTTGAAACAAACTTAAAAATGTCCGGCTGATTTTTAATCGCGAGTTTTCTGCATCGCTTTTCATGAGACAGCCAGGTCAACGATCATCGGAGTTTTCAAAACCTGAATTAATTCAAGATAGTTTCATTTATTAGACGATTATACATAGGCCTATGTCTTGTATTGTGAATTGTTTTCGTGGATTCTACTGTTACACTTTGTGGAACATAGCAACCAACATCACAAGTTAATTTTTCTTCTTTATGTACCGAAACACAGCTGTAAACAAAGATAGTGTGTATACACAACACAGGGGTTTTGCTACATAATTCTGGTACAAAATCGCAATAGAAATTTATGAATAGTATTAAGTACGTAATTGACCCTTTAATTGGGCAGTTTTCGGTAACTCCTTATTTTCTCATCTCATCCATTTGCGTGGCATTCTTCCTACTTTTGTATTACTTTAACAAAAATAAATAACTATTAAGTAGTAAAAAGGGACATCATAAACTGTTATTAACATAACTACGTTGATATTACTATAATAAATTTTTTTCTGTGTCTAAAAATATTAGTACAGTCCAGTTCACACGAATTAGAACAGTGCCTTCTTCAACGACATGTGGAGATACGCTCTATTTTTTTGTATTGGTGGTATAGCGAAAGCATGTATGAATAATCATTTTGAAAAGTCTTATTTCATATAGTGCCTAACTAAACATTTCGTCACCTTAATTGTACAACTTAGTAACTCCATTTCTTCAACACTGGGCGTCTAAATTTAACAATTGCATTTACAATTGTTACACAAAATTATTATTTTTTCTTAGTGTAAGGAAAATTGAATGGTTTTTCTCTCCTCCTTTCTGAGTGGATACGAAATGGAGTTACGAGGTTTTACAGTTAAGGTGACGATATACGAATTTAACAATTCATGTCGTGGATGGACATATATCTATAGCAACTGAAGAAGCTTATTCTTAGCCAGCTCACCCTACGAGGCAACATTTCCTTCATGCAGGAAATGGAAGAGACGCCTTGGTCTACCTCTCTCTCTCTCTCTCTCTCTCTCTCTCTCTCTCTCTCTCTCATACACACACACATTCACATTCCTTTTATAATCCCTTCTTGGCTTCTGCAGCACATTATCACCTCCTCGTGCCTCTGATTGAAGCCCTACATTCATGCGATGCTCGCATGGAAATGTTGAACCCGAGCCAGGTCTTAAAGTGGCACGCTTTCAAAACTGTCCCCCACAGTCTGCGCCAAGTTCTAGTGTCGCAGATCAAACTACGCTGCCATAAGCGACGTATCAGTGTAAACAAACTGCGGTCTTTGTAGCACGCCATGTGCAGTACGATGTTTCTCTCCACAGCTGTTCTTTAGCTGAGCTTGCACTTAAAGACTGGCCAGAAAACTTAATTCACTGCCAACATATCAGAAATAACTGTTGTACTAAAACTTCAGGATGGAGTCACTTATGATACAAACTGCCTGTTGACATTGTGTGGTATGTTTAATCCTTACATTATTTCCACGATTTTTGACAGCAAACCGAAATAACGAAAACAATAAGTTTCTTGTTATAGGAACGAAATTTATCAACATTTTATGCTTGTAGTTAGATAAGCGCATTTGTCGTGAATATTAAGCATCTACGTATTAAAAGTGGTTACAACCCAAAAGCCACGACAGTAGAGATATCACAGCAAAAATCTACATTCTTCGTATAAAATAATCCATCCCGACTAATATGTAAACCACAACAAGACTCTCTCATCAACTAATATTACCAGCGATTAACACAACAGGACATATGTACCGCAAACAAAACGCACAGTCAAAACATTTTTTGGTTACGCGAGATATCGAACTACCGTACGAAAGGAGGCTACATGTCTTTCTTTATCCTTAAGTGAATTACTATGGTTTTGAAATGTGTTACTAGGCTTCACCGGACACCAGTAGAGGCCGTTGTGGTTTTGCCAGGTAAGGATGCAGTTGCCGAGAACTACTGTTGTATGCTAGTTGACACTACAGCCACTGACACTCCGGTCTGCAGATGCCGCTTATTAGTGAGTTCTCATCAAAGAATCCTTCGTGGTCATTGGTCTACTAAGCCTAGAGCCAGTGATTTTGGGCGAAAAGAATTTTGCAACAATTTGTTTCAATGCCTTACGTGCACATCTGCAGCTCTGCTTCATGGTCAATGATTGGATGTTTTTTTTAACTCTCAGCGTCTCGGGGTTCTACTCACAAATCACAAACGTGTAGTGTCGCTGTCACCTTGTTCTGACTGCCACAGTCAAGTGAGCGACGCCTCTCTGCACTAAAGCCCGGTACACGATATCCATAATTCAGTATAAAATTCCGTACCAAATTCAGTGCAAGTAGCACTGCGACAGTATGTACTGCAACTACGCTGGTTCCAGACAGAATTCCGTACTGAAATTCACAGACAGAGCCCGTCATATTTTTCATCGTAGTGTATGTTCACGCGCGTGAGCAACGCACAGTTAAAGCCACCGCGCATGCGAAGCGTGCAAGTAGGATAGCCAATATGATTTGAATAGGAAAAAAAATTCTTGTTTCCTACTGGACCAACGATCATCGGAATTTTCAAAACCTGAATAATTCAAGATAGTTTCATTTATTAGGCGATTACACGTAGGCCTATGTCTTGTATTGTGAATTGTTTTCGTGGATTCTACAGTTACACTTTGTGGAACACAGCAACCAACATCACAAGTAAATTTTTCTTCTTTATGTACCGAAACACAGTAATAAACAAAGATAGTGTATACACAACACAGGCGTTTTGCTACATAATTCTGGTATAAAATCGCAATCAAATTTATGAACAGAATTAAGTACGTAATTTAGTAGAGAATTAAGGATAGTGTGTACCGGGCTTAAAACATTTTGCCAATAACCATTAATAAGAGCTGCAGGCATTGAAACAAATAGTTACAAAATCCTTTTCATCATAAATCATTGGCTCCATCTCCGGTACGTTCATCAGGAGCCCTACTTGGCAACAAGCCACGAGACGCTACTAATAAATACAAAAATATTCCTGATTTACACGCCGAGACCTGCAAATTTCAGGTTATTATCTGACAGCACACTGAACTGCAATATACTGTGTGCTCATCCGACTACTGATGTTGGCCGGCAGTTTGTACGGCGCGCCTGAAGAACTTTTCAAAACGTAAAATATCCACTACCTTGTAATTCTGGCAAACAAAGATAAGAACGCCCGGAGCCAGGGGGGATGTGTCGGATGAGTGTAGACCAGTGAATTCTAGTCGGTCGCCAAATAATGACGCAAAATTTGCAAGTCTCTACTTATGCGAAAAGATGATGGCATATCGCGAGAATTTTTCGAACCAACATACCCTTGAAAACGCTTTAGTTTCTCGCAACACGTATGATTGGATGATACACGTCCGACACTCCGTAGTTGTCTGCAGACCAATAACAGGCATTAAATATTACAATTGTGGGATTCTTATTGGCCTAGTCAAATAGGGTAACAGCTCCACGTACAAGGAAAAGCCAGTGAGCTATTGATAAGTTGGACGTACGTTGAAACCCAGCAAACAATCAAGTTTTCCCGCTATAAACCATCATCTCTACTTATGCGTTATCTATTATCAATTCAAAGCAAATTTTACATAGTAGGCTATGTGGTTTAACTTTAAGCCGGCCTTCGCCCGTCTGCGTTGAGTGGCCAATAATTTTGCTTCGTGTTTGGATGTATTTGTATTAACCTTTAAACGATATAAGTGCTTACCTACATTACTTTTATATCAGTTCCGTGTGTACGTTCCTGTTCGAAATCGCGTGATAAAATGACTTCTTAATCGTTCTTTTCTAACGTGTTATGCAAATATCTGTAACACGTCCGTGCGAAACACGTATCGCACATTTCGAACTGCGCGCTGGCTATGTTTTTTTTTTTTTTATATTTTGAATATACACTACTCATTTTTCCATTGGTCGCTAGCAATATGTGGCATTGATAATTAAATGCGAACATTGTGTGTTTAGGATGGCCTAATTGTTTTGCATTTTATAAAAACCAGTTTTTTTATTATAAGGAAAAGAACGTTCGGTTAAATATCAATTTTGCCTGCACTGCACAATACTCCGAAACTAATTTAGTCCGAGCGAATGGGAATCACCACAGCGTTGGAAATTAAATAGTTTTTATCAGTTTCACGCTCTAGTGGGAGAATGAGTGCATGAGAAGGAATCTAGATGTGCTTTGTGCACACGTTTGCAGTCTAGACATGTCCTTGCATTGAATATATTCTCAACCGTCTCTCTCCTCTCTCATTCATTCTATCTCTATCTTTCTCTGTAAAGAATATAACCTTTTTAGTTCTCTTATCATCTGGTCCAGATATTTGTACATTCTTTTGTTCACTTTACTGCATCCCCGAATTGATATTCCCCACGTCTCGCTCTCATCTAATGTTTTTTATCTATTTTCTGTGCTAATACTGAGTGTTGTTTACTTAAGTCTACTTAATACTTTAATAAGCATGTTCAGGAGAACTTTTCCTTTGCGAAAACCTCCAAATATATCAATGTAGTTCTTGAAAAAGCTTATTCCGAAAAAATAGTGGGATTTGATATTGATTAAAAAAACGTATGTAATCGCCAAAAATATTTTATAAACAGTAGCGGCTCGTAGGTTGTTGCCAGATAGGGCACCAGTTGCAGAGAACTGTATATATAGTTGTGCGCTAGTTGACGCTACAGCCACTGACACGCTGGTATGTAGGTACCGCGTATTACTGACTGGTCACAACACAATAAGTAGCCAGTAGATATCTCATAGTCATTGGTACACGACGGCGTGTTCACACGAGTGTACAGTTCTCGGCAACTTGTGCCCTCCCTGCCAACAACCCTCGAGCCGCCACTGGTTATAAATAATAATTTGCCGTCATCGAATTTTGTAAGCGTCTTAAAATAACGAATTGGCCATTGAATGTTTTCGTAGTGAGATTTCATACAGTACACAGTTTGTGTTAGACTGTCAATTTTTGCACAAAGATATTATTTCCTGTGTAATAGTGAATATAAAATAATTGTCAGACATGAAAGATATATATTATTTGAAGAAATCATTTACCGTGTTTTATTTTAAGGGGTGGTCCAGGCGTATTATTAAATCCCACGTAACATTAAGACGTACTCAACCTAAGGCTTGCCATCAGTTGCCATATTGTATTACTATATTTTTTCACTTTCATGAAGTTCTGAGCAGGAAACTGTGAAATGAGCTGTTATAGCGTTTTGCGCTACATTACAAGCATCGCAGTTTAACTTTCACTGTGTGTTTAGGCAGAAATCAGTTTATCAAATGAATACTAAAAAAAAATTGCCGAACTGATTGCGACTTAAATGCACGTTAAAAGTTCACCTGCGATACTTGTATTGTAGCGCAAGATAAATAGAACACACACTATATAATAGCAAATTTCACTTTTTTCTAGTGAGAAGTCCGAAAAAACCAACAATAAAATAATATGAACGGTGTTGTGCATGAACAGGCCAATTGTCAACTGTAACTTATGCATAAAACTATTTTCTTCTTTGAAACAGCCTTACATAAAGAATTTAAATCCTATATTCTGCTGACATAAATATTGACTTTATAGGACTAAAATAATTTTTGTAAGACAGTTTCAAGTCTGAAAAACTTATAGCACGTTTTATTGGTAACTTAAAGTTGGCGCTTGGTCTGTTTATGCATAACACCGTCCACATAAAATAGTGACTCAGAACTGTAGAGCACCGCTTATTAAAAATTATTAAGTATGTATCATTAGTTTATTTCTAAAGTACAAACTACAGTACAAATACAACTTGCTCTTTGGCTGATATGAAATAACGGTGCTCGCGAGAACTTTTCCACTTCAACTAATCGAGCTCTATTTCTCCTTTCATGAGCACCAGTTTGAAAGTAAATCTAACATACAATATTTGATATCGTATTGGGTATTGTTTTAAATCTGCTGATAAGATTATGTGTGCCCGTGATGTGTGCTTCCATTTGATACAAATAAAAACTATTATTACTGTGTACCTTCGTGCTTAAGTTTATTAGCTTCATATTTTGACAATTAACAACCACAATAAAATGCTAGAACATTTTAACGTAAATTTGTCAGTTCTGATTTTCTTAGGTGTACGTGGCTTGTAAATGGTTCCATTCATGTTAATACACCAAAATATAAATAAAACTTTTAAAAACTATATAGATACACAGAAAAGATATTCAAAACTCATTGATTTCATGAAAAATTATCTGTAAGGTGAAGGCTTGTTCCAATGCATTATAAATATAGGTACGTGTTAATTTATTCATAGATATTATGTAAAAGAGTTTTTCTTGCTACAAATATTTCATTACTGTAGCGCATAATATTCGACATAATCCTAAGACACTCTGTGATATAGGCCTACATTGTCCACAGTAAACTACATTTGATGGCCTGGTCTTATTTATAAGCCAATATGTATGTTTACGACACTCTCCCATTATCTAAACATAGTAGTTTAAGTAATTATTCGCAGTGCAGAGATATCACTTTTTACAGAATTTAACACCAGATATCATAGAGTAACGCACGTATCATGTAAGTAGGTTAAACACCTTTCACATTGGCTACTCTTGATTGGAATTTGTTTGAATAGTACAGTATAAACACCTTTCACGCTGGCTGATCTTGATTGTAATCTGTTGGTACAGTACAGTACATACTCCTTTCACACTGACTGATCTTAACTGATATTTATTTGCAAAGTAACTTACAGATTAATCACCTTTCACACTGGCTAATATTGATTGGAATTTGTTTTTGTAGTACAATATGAACACCTTTCCCACTGACTGATCTTGATTGGAATTTGTTTGTGTATTACAGCATGTGTATCTGTTGCGTGTGGTGTGTGTATTCCGTCAATTGTCCCAATAATCAATGGTCCACACGCTTCCACCCAATTAAAGTTCGAACAATACCTTTGTAGTATAAATTGATGTATTTTATTTATGTACTGTGTATAATTATTGACAAGACAGTTTTTGAAAGTATGCTCACTTTACCATAAAAATTCATCAAACATTTCTGAAATATATTAATGAATTTGTCATAAACTTATGAATTTATTTAGCAGCAGTTTTCCTGAAACTCTTGAATTCAACAATCAAAGAGGTTTTATTTTGTAGTCACTGATGTGATGACAACGTTATAGATTAAAGATTGATTAAATAAAAAGGAATTGGCACACATTTATTATACGTGACATATAATCTTTCCATATTTCAAATCACTGTAAAAAAATTGCAAATTAATGTCACAACATTCATCAGTCTAGGACTACAATACGAATGTCGCAGGTCATTAAAATTGTCTAAATTTTCCAAATTACCGTGGGGATTAGTGGGATATACTTTAATGAGCAGAGTATGTGATATGAAACAAAATAACCTTCGACTGCCTGTCACGTTTTACAAAATGTTTTGTACCTTCACTAAAATTTTCTTAAAAACTGGTTGCCAAAACTAAATTTGTGACACTTCAAACAACGGTTGTAAATTTTACAAGAATGTATTAGTAGTTGTAGAACTATTACTTATTTTGAAATATGCAAAACTTTTGTAAATATAGCTACAGACATATAAGTATATTTACAAGTCTTTCCTGTAAAGTTTACAGTATTTTTGTGAACTTACGAAAATACTTTTTGGAAATAATTTTCCAAAGATTTTTATTTGTAAAGTTACAACTTTTTTGTACTGTGTAATAAATTTATCGTCAGTGTTCAAAGATTCAAACAGATTTAAGAACATGATACGGACATCTTGCTAGGACGATAGTTTGCCGCAGATGTTAAAGTCTGCAGTTACGCCTCACGGTTATTGGCAGACTTAACCTTGGAGAGGTAATGAAGTTAAGCTGAACTTTGTCGGATGCTGCAGTGTTCAAGCCATACTCAGCATGGTAGGACGAAACTCCATTAGCGGCCGTCACCACGCTGCAGATGCGAGTTACATCACAATGCCTCTATCCGCCGCGTCAGTCTGCTTATCGTGCGCTAATGCCTGCTTTCTGTCTCTTTCTCCAACCATCCCTCTCTCATTCTCCTTTCCAACATACCCCGTCCCTTCATCTAAGTTTCTCTACAGGCTACCTGCGATAATAATTATAGTTGGTGAGCAAATGACTTCTTCAGTGAATACTTGTTGAGTGCAGACATTTAGCAGGCAATACTTAGGGGTCGTGATTTAACGAGTTAACTGTTTGCTAGGTTTCTGAGCAATCTATTCATTTCTGAAACATTATTTCGTTACTGATGAGTCCCTATTTGAATGAGTGAAAGCTTGTTCGGGTGCGCTAATATAGAACGTCCGTGATTCGTCCGTAAACAGGTAAACCGCGCCTGAATCAAATCAAATCATAACCGTCGGTACAATCGTACGAAAGGCTGAGGAAGCTTCACTGATTTCGAAAATACGTTGGCTGATAAGATTCTCGCGATTTGCCACCTAATAATAATATGTAGATACCGGAAAAATTCACGTTTTGTTTTGCGTACATGTTAGAATTCAAACAACTCTAAATTAGACACACTTTTGCAATAGGCCATTGCCTATTTGACACGTCACGGAGGGTCCCGAGCCAATAATAAATAAAAAATAATAATTACAAACCCAGTCATGTGATATCTCTGTGTCAGCAAGCAGCCAATGAGCAGCTGATGTCTGCTTGAGCTCACAGATATTCTTCGAGGCTAGTCTACATGTCAGTGAACCCTCTCATTCTTCACGTCTTTATAATACTTAGGGCCATGAAAATTTTGCAAAAATAATTTTGCCCCAATTTCTTTCAGTGACATACGTGCAAATCTGCAGCTCTGCTTCACAGTTATTGGCAGCTTGTCTGTGTGAAGTGACGTCTCTCATTTGACTGTGCCAACCACAGTAAGGTTATTGAAACACCACATGTATGTTACTTGCAGGTAGAAGCCCAAGACACGTGACAGTTAAAACACCCAATCACTGACTATGAAACAGAACTGCAGATGTGCATATAAGGCACTGAAAAAAACTGGGGCAAAATTCTTTTCGCGGAAAGTTCATGGCCCTACTAATAATAAATATTGAAAATAGTAGATTTACAGCATTCGCAAACGCAAAAAAAAAAAAAAAAACGATAATGTGTACAGTCACTTATTTTTGGCGAAAATAATTTTGCGCCATATTGTTTCAATGCCTTACTTGGTTGTCTGCTTCATAGCCAGCGATGTGATGTTTTTAACTCTCAGCGTGTTGTGGTTCTACCTACAAATCATTGGCGTGTGCTGTTTAGTAACCATAGGCCCCTATTCTCATTGGTACAGTAAAATAAGGTACATCTCTGCACAAAGACGTGATGCCAATAGAGACCGGAAGAATGCGCGGGTTCACTGACGTATAGACTAGCCTCCAAGAATATATGTGGACTCAAAAAAACAGTAGATGTTCATTAGCTGCTCGCTGACACAGTGAAATACGCATGCACTTAGTTACATTGTTATTATTAGCTCAGCTATTCCAAGGAGGTGTCAAATAAGTCAACGGCCAATTGGGAAAGTACAACGGACTTACAGTTTCTGGAAACCTAGCGTGTACCTAAAAGAAAACGAAGGTTTTTCAGGTTCCTGGCTGCCAATAATCATGAAGTAGAGCTGCAGATGTGCGCGTAATGAACTTACGCGCACATCTGCAGCTCTGCTGCAAAATTCTTTTCACCAAAAGTCCGTGACGCTAAAGTGAGGCACTTGTTTAAGCACTGGCTATAACTTTTCCTTTCAACCAATAGGTAGGACCGATCTTTCCGTCGTTTCGTACGTAAATATATCATTGTTCAAGATGATGGTTTATCGCGGGAAAACTTGGCTATTATATTTCAACGTACGTTCAGGTTATCAAAATATTACTGAGTATTTCGTTTGTCCGTAGAGCTGTTGCCCTATTTGACTGAGACAACAAAAATCCCGCTGTTGTAATATTTGTTGCCTATTATTGGTCTGCAGACAGCTACGTTGTGTCAGACGTATATCACCTAATCATTAGAGATTATGGTATATCGCGAAATTTTTTTGTGCCAACATACGTCTGAAAACATTATAGTTCCCTGTGACATGTATGATTAGTTAATATGCGTCTGGCACAACGTAGCTGTCTACAGACAAGTAATAGGTAGGGGAAGGAGTATTTCGCGAGTTCAATTACCGTCATGTTAGAATCCACTGTTTAGAGCCACGATTTTATGGCGAAAAGATTTTTGCAACATTTGGTTTCGATGCGTCATGTGCACACCTGCAGCTCTACTACATCGTCTGTGGTTGGATGATTTTACTCTCACTGGCCTTGGCAAATTATAGACGTACAGACTCACAATAATCTTATTCTGATTGGTGCAGTCAAATGAGAAACGTGTCTAATAATAGACACGCTGACAATAACCTTGAAACAGAACTGCCGATGTACACGTGAGTCACTGAAACAAAGTGGGGCAAAAATCTTTTCGCGACAAAATCGTGGCCCTAATGATGTTATATGCATATTCAAGCCCCGTCTATTCGTTATTGCCTGCTGTTCCAGCGAGTAGCAGCTAACTGACAAATGTTCAGGGCTTGAGTATACACAGGACAATGGATTCTAACACTCAGGTCATTGAACTTACGAAATATTCCTTTCCCTAGTAATAGGTATCAAATATTAGAATAGCGGGATTCTTATTGACTCCGTCAAATAGAGCAAAAGCTCCACGTACAAGCGAAAACCAGTAATCTTTTCACAAGCTGAACGTGCGTTGAATCCCAGCAAACAGTCAAGTTTTACCGTGATAGACCATCATCTCTACTAATCATTCATGGCTGGAGACCCGGAAAAATTCGCGGACTCACAGACTTATAGCCTAGCTGCCGAGAATATTTGTGAAATCGTGAAGACAGCAGTTGTTTATTAGCTGCTCGCTGACAGTGAAATGGGCCTGTATTCAGTTACAGTTTTATTACTGGCTCAGCTACTTCCAGGAAGTGTCGAGTAAGTCAACGGCCAATTGTGAACGTGATACACACCTATAGTTGCTGGATTTCTAGCTTGTGCCTGAAAGAAAATGCGAATTTTTGAGATCTCTATACATAGTGCAAGAAAGCACAGTGTTTTGAAGGGTATGTTGCCACAAAAATGTGATATACCATCAATCTGACAAACTGTACTATTGTGGACATACGCCAATACAATATATTACGTCCCAGAAATCTTAGAATGAGGCTAAGAAAAACAAACAACGAAAAATGAAAATAATAATAATAATAATAAGACAAGCCTAGTTGGCTGTAGTCAACACATTCATAAACCAAAACAACAGAACATGAAAGATCCCATTAGAAATTAGTCAACAACAAATAAAGGGGAAAAAATAATAAACAACCAAAAATAAAAGTCGAAATACAAAATAATCTGTATAAATTAAGGACATCACAACTAAGACAGCACAGACAATACTGCGTCGAATACAATAATGGACACAAGACAAGATAACAACGACATCACAGACAACAGACTAGACGACACAACGATGAAGACACTAAAGAACACAGTAGGTTTCCAAAGGCCGACTTTTCCTTTATTTGTTGTTGACTAATTCCTTATGGTGCCTTTCATGTTCTGTTGTTTTGGTTTATGGATGTTGACTACAGCCAACTAGGCTTGTTTTCTCGTTTATTCGTTTTTGGTAGTTTGTTTTTTCTTAGTCTCATTCTAAGATTTCTGGGACGACATAATATTGCAATAGTACAGTTTGTCAATCTGTCCCATTGCAAGAAACATTCAAAGACATTGCTGTCAATCTCTAACCATTGTCAATGTGTGGAGTTCACCGTTAGTTAACTTGTGATGCCACAATATAATACATTTGTTTATTGATCTTGACGGTGCGGTCTTCAAATGTACTTACTTTACATCAGAAAAACTATATTTTTCTCAGATTTTTTAATTTATAAATGTCAATAAATGCATACTCGCCACTATAAAATGCTGCAATTTTATGTAACTGTTTAACTGAAAATCTCACTATTGTGATTAGTGAAGTTATCATTTAAAGTACACTATACAGACTGAAACCTCATAAAAATCAATTAAGTGTTTAACTGTATAATAACCTTTCTACAATTAATTGTGTTGTGCTCACATAGAAGAGCAGCGCATTGTTTCAATCGTGCGTAAAAGTTACATTTAGGTTTATGGGGTTTTTTAGACGCAAAATAGTCTAGTAAGAGGCTCATATCTAAGTACAAAAATAAGTTGCGTGTGAGGTTTTCTGTTCTGTAAAAAAAATGCAAGGGATTAAGTCTGGCCTATTTGAACATCAGACAAAACACACTGGCAAACCCACTCAGTGAAATTAAATTCAAATAGTCGAAGGAGTCGCGCCACTCCTTATTACAGTGGAGGTTGAAACCCCCGCCCCTCATCAACAAACTTGCAATTTTTATAGAGTTAGGAACTTTTTTATAAAGGCTTGGCTTCTCTAGCTCAGTTGGAGTCTTTGATTGTTCGCTTATTTGAAATTACAAGTCTTTGATTTTTCGCTTATTTTTAATTACGAGAAGGTAAAAAGTTGTAGATATGTTTACATTATGCTGCTGTGTAGACATGACCTATATATACTATGGACGTGTAATTTAAGTCGAAACCAGTATTAAAGCTAATGATGTGTGTGTGAGACGTGAGAGAATTTGGTCAGCGCTTAACATCGAGGTCTTCAGCGGTGGTGAGTGGTGACATGAGGTGAGAACAGACATTGAGCAGCACCGGAATGAGGGGTGGGAGAAACGGGAGACCCCCGAGAAAACCTGCCGACAAGCAGCATCGTCCTACACGATTCCCACATGTGAAAATCCGGGGATCGACCCCGCCGGGAATCGAACCCGGAATGCCTTGGTGGGAGACGACTGACCATTCGGCCACCGCGGCACAATTATATATTTGACTAGTTACGTTCGGTACATATGTAATGTCTGCACAGTGTTGTAAGATTAACATCTGAAGTACTACAGCTGTAGTTTTGACATTTCAGGATATAATGTCCAAAAAATGATAATACCAAAACCTGACAATTTCAGGAGAGACAAAAAGACAAAAACACTGCGTATTTAGTGTATCGTTTGATGTACCGATTTACATTATGTAACAATGAGCATAGTAAAATTTTTTTCAGGCGGAGAGCCAATTTATTAAACAAGAATGAATATAAAAACAAAATGTAATTTTTAAATAAGTAACATGTTAAAAGTATGTGTATCATCTACTAACAGTCTGTAAGTTACAGCATAGTTCACAAACATATGAAACCATTGCTGTTAATTTTTTAGAACTTAGATACATTTTCAGCTATTAATATTATTTGCAGCCTTTACTTTGGAGTAAAAAAGATTTCGTGTTATCAAATTATACGATTTTGAATTAATAAGAAGCAGGTACTCTTACCATACTTTCAGTATTTTTGGAGTTAGTGCGTTTAGGAACGTATTCCCTCATTATTTTGTTTAATAAATTTAATTAAGTGAAA
This sequence comes from Medauroidea extradentata, assembly GCA_003012365.1. NCBI lineage: Eukaryota > Metazoa > Arthropoda > Insecta > Phasmatodea > Phasmatidae > Medauroidea > Medauroidea extradentata. The sequence goes on from PNEQ01025688.1 coordinate 114,093, forward strand.
AATCATAGTAGCCAATATAGCAGGTGAAGATTGGATGATAATCAACTCAGGTATGAATCATATTTTCGGAGGTAGTCCTATAATCGATAACAGACGAAAGAAGCCTTAGGGAACGATTTCGCTACAAACCACTTCATAGAAGCGAAATAAACTCTTGGTAGTGTTATTTAGTTTGGAATTTATGTTTCCCAAAAATTTCTATGTAGTGATAACAATAATAATAATAATAATTCTCAAATATAAAATGTTTTTTATAGTATAAAAATGTGGTATAACATTTGTTTATAATATGTATAAGCAGGCCCATCCAAATGAAGAGAAAATTGTTACGATATCCCATTGGGTTAGAGTTTTATCGACAATTCATTTTTGAAATAAATGTATTTCTGCAACTTTCACTCATGAGTAGGGATGAAAAAATGCCTGAAATTATTTTTCGAGTATTTACATAATCATTGAAAAGAAAGCGAAAATAATTATATATTTCGAAGGAACCGACCAATGCCGAGGATAAATCTAAAACACATTTCCCGTTTTTGACCTCAGGGGTTGAATTTCGGAGAAAATGTTAAAAAGCTAACTTGTAGTTTTATGAGGAGTGTCCCGTGAAAGCGAAAACCACGATGATAGCACGTTGGGACCCAACTATGACGATGTTTCTTCGACAGAAAATGTCATCCCTTTTCACTCCATTAGAAATAGAATATTTAAAAATTGCTTCTAATCACCTTAGCCTAAGAGGAACATATCCCCAAAATTCAACTACTTACATTAAGTGATTTTTGCTTTAAGTTGATACGTAAGTTAGTCAGTCAGAAACTATCCTTTATATAACAACACAAATTTTCCAGATTACTAACCTCGAATTCTTTCTTTGTTATAATAAATACACAAACTGAATGCCCTTATCCATAACTTTGAAATCCAGCCATGAATTTTATTAGTTCTTGCTAGCGGGCACAGGTCACGTTACAAAAATTTCAGCTGTCAAGTCTATCGTCACTAAGATTGTATTTAATGTAGTTACATATTATTTGTTTCGTTTTATTTAAATTTAACAGTCTTAAAGGGCATTGTAACTTGAATTGAAATCATCCTTACACAATTGGCACATGCGTAATATTCATTGTATTTGTCGACTACAAACTGCTGTTATTTATTTACTTCATGGGTTTAATTTTGTGGTGAGCTCCCCCTCCCCCTTTCCTTTTCAAAATTTTTCTCTTGCCCCAACAGCTTTCAGGACCGTTGGAAGAGCTCGGCCATAATAAGTTTAATTCTTAATGGTTGACATAGTCACGTTTTCCGTGGTTAAATGTCAGATGGAGTAATCTCAAATCCTCCTCTTTTTTCGTGTAGCTCTCTGATGAATTTCCTGCGTGTTAATTAAAGGAGCGGAAATAACTAAGAGTTCCTCTAGCACTTCTGGCAATGACTTCATTCGCCAAGGCAAAAAAAAAAAAAAAGTTCTCTTTCAGATATTGTTCTTATTTAACTTGTTATACTTCAGAAAGTAGTCGTGCTTTTAATAATTATCAATGCCTACCTGGTCAACATGATGGATGTTTGAAATTTGAGACACCAATATTATACTGTTTGTAATATTCCATTCCTGGTCAGTTAAACAGTTCTGGCATTGTGTCATGGGCTTCTGCTACACCGTTTTCTTCTGGTTATGTGTATTTTTCGTTAATTTTAATTTTGTATTACGAGGTTTTAACCATAATTTTACGTATGTTTAAATGTTTTTATTTTTTCAAATGAATTAAACTTGTTTGGTGTAGTGAAGAAATGGTAGGACGTAATTTCGTATTTATTGCCGGCAAATATAGGTCGGAAAAATTCGCGGGTTCACAGATTTGTAGGCTAGCATCCAAGAATATCTGTATACTCAAGCAGACATCAGCAGGTCATTGGCTGCCTGCTGACACTGTATACCATACGTTAGGCCTGCATTTAGTCGCTTTTTTATTATTGGCTCGGCGGCATCCAAGAGGTGTCAAATAAGGCGAGAGCCTATTACAAAACTGATACAAATCTGCAATTTGATTCCTAGGTTATGCTCATGACAAAAAGCGAATTTTTCAGGACTCAACCAATAAATTATGTTGTTTCAACTGAATGAACACGGCATCTGAGATGCATTATGTTTCATCCAATCGATCCGAGCTACCGATTCTGGTTAAATGATGTGCATTGGTAGCGAACACGGGCGCTTTTACTCGTTTTCCGCTCGGATAGCCCTAAATGAAGCAGTGATTAATTGTGAGGGCAGTACTGTTTGTTATGTTCCAATGAACACATCCGAGGCTTATTCACACCACTGACTGTCGCCTGTGTGTAAATATCGCAATGTCAAAGTAATACGGCTATAACTGTAAAAGTTTTGAAGATGAGTTATAGCCACTGCTGGAAAAAGCACATTTGCTCTTTTAAAAGTAACAGTACCACAACTCTTCCTCGAATATTTATAGATTAGTAACAATGAATTTATGTACCCAAGGGTCAAATTTTCCCATTTTGTGCAATAACATTACAACTATTTTAAAAGTGGTTCTGGTAATGTTTAAGGTTATTACAAACTGAAGTGTTTTAATTGGATAAACTTCATTGTGGGCGTATGTTTACCAAGGACGGATCTAGGATTTCCTTCGCCCGGGACAAGAAATGTGAGTTGCTCCCTCCCCCCTCCTTTCCCTCGCCCTTCTTGCATCAGTCCAATCAACCCAACAGTAATAAACGTATCTTGCGCATGTTGTTTTGCGCTCACGTAAATGACAGTTTAACATTTTAGTAGAATTACACAAAATCTGCACTTACTAACTACCATTAGCAGTGTTTTAAATGTGCATTATAATTACAAATACTGTATTTATATCATTATATGGTGTTCAAGATTAATAAAAATACTCCTGCCTCTAGTGATGATATCCGATAAAAAGTAAGTCGAATATATGTTTTCAATGTCTCCGCAAAGTTAATGTTGAGTTAATAATGATATCGTGGTAATAAAGATTAAATTAATTTAAAAAAAAATATTTAGTCACTACTGACAGTCTTTTTAAGTGGTATTATTTTTTTACATTCAAAGGAGTCATCATTCATGTAACATTTCACCCACTTTATCCATGACGGACTAAAGTATTTTATTGGATACACGTTAGTGCCTGCGAATGTTGCTAAGACGCATGAAATCCATAGTTACGTAAAATGATTGGACATCTGTTGTCAAATGGAGATTACTGTTATTGTCTATGTAATATTCGTTGTGTGTATTTATGTCGCTGTGTTCGTTTGTGTTGTCCTCGTATTTGTCCATCGTCACCACTTTCATGCACCTTATTTTGCCCTTGTCTGTTTTGACTTTCCCTTTCGTTTTTTGGTTTCCATCTTACCGACTATATTCCTATTTCTGTATTACTCGTAAGTTTGTTGATTACAGTCATTTCTGGCTTTTCTTTGATTTGTTCCTTCGTTTTTCTGTTGTTATTTTTCTTGTGCTTAGTCATTTTACGTAACTGCAGTAGCGTATATTCATTAAAACACAAATCTGGCATACACCTCCGTTGCTAAAATCATTCAAAGATTATTCATATTACGTGACAAATTGAAAACACGTTTTCGACTCCCTTCGTTAATGGCTATCGTCAAGAAAAATTACCACAGTTCGTCCGAACCCAGCTTGTCAGCACGTACACCTGGATGTTTAAGGGAGGAAGATACTCGACCCAGTATCGCTGTGACGTAGTGCTTGATCCACTTATAACCTGGAGCAGCCAGTCTGTCCTAGAGCGCCAGCTGTGTTGTGTTAGTCGCGATACGTCTACACAACTCCTGCTCAACGGTAGCGCCGTGCTTCGCTGTGCCGTCCCGTCCTGCGTCACTGCATATACGGTCTGATCGGCTGTGCGATTGGAACACGCCGGCGAACTTTATGTACTTGTGCTACCTCGTTGGAGATCGCCAGCTATGGAAGTGTTGTGGAAGTGGGTCGGCTGTTGGAGGAGGGCCGGGGCGCAATAACAAAAACTGGGAGGGGGGGCAAGAGTGGGTTGTCCCTCCCCCTTTCTGAATCCCTGGTGCAGTGGCAAACCTTTAACACTCCACCTATCCACATGCAGTAATTTTACGTGTTCTTTAATTGAATCAGTCATTTGCGAAACACAACATGTAACATTTTTACTGCAGGGGTTTATACATATTTATTCTTTAAAGCTCGAAACTCAACCCGTTCAACACAGAAGTAAACAGTACACCAACATTTTTCTAAATCACAGTACCGTATTTAAAAGACTTATCCAAACACACATTTTCAGTTTTGAATTATTTAGCACCTCTTTCTTAAGTGTGACTTGTGGTGTTTCTCAAATGACTGATTCAATTTAGCAATACAATTTGAAATCATTTCATGGGCGGAGAACTCAGTTATCCAGGATGGTGACCGTTATACCTCCTTAACTATGAAAATCACAACAGCCGTTATATTAGGTTTACCCCCTTCCTCTATTTTTTCTATTTGAGTTGTATCCCTGGGATGGGAGGTTGTGTAAGTGATTCACTTCCACGGAGTTTCCTGACAATACTTGAGCAGGCGCTGGGAAATTAACATCCCAAATAAATAGAAATATTTTAAACAAACAACTTATTTTTTTATTCGAGTAGTCAGAAGACTCTTTCTAGTGATGCTTTCTATGCTAAATAATTTGCTTTCTCCACAATGAATGTCGAGGCAAGTTATGGGAAGTGACAGCGAAATCGCTATTTATGAGGTCTGTTCAAACATGGTCTTAAATTATATGAATAATTTGTTATGTATTTTCATTCTTTATCTGTAAATTGCAGTTGTAACGGCGTGTAAAGATTCAACGATTTGGTGGAAATAGTATGATTCTTGGAAAGAAATTTACTCAAAAATAAATAAATTCCATAAAAATAAAGATATTTTCATGTAATATACAGCAGAACTCACGTACAATGGTATATCTAACTCGTCCCACCCATCCAACTATCCGAAGAATTTCTGTACGATAATAGACCGTGAAAATGAGTAAATGAATCGGTTTGTGAATATTCGCTGTTGCTTAAATTTTGTTGGCAAAACGGTGTATTGTATGACGATAAAACCAACTATAAAAATTGAATCCCAGTAGAATTCAGTCCCTAACACCGACGATAAAAGAATATTTACTTAACCTCACAACAATTATTTTATCAAATTTATTCATTTTAACAGTACGACAAAACAGACAGATAAAATACACTATATGATAGATAGGCGGAATTGTACGAAAGCAAACGTTGACAACATATACAAAACAATAACACAACTTAAGTTCCAATAATCAAAAAAATTACAACAGCAGAAAAATGCAAAAATGAACAGGATACAACATAAGTTCCAGACAGCAAAAACGCTCGTGTTCAGCCATTGCAATTTTACGGAATTCTTCTTGTGTTCTTGGGCGGTATTCTCGTCACATAACACATAGTTATTTCAACAAAAGTTAAGCGTTGGCGTATGTCTACAAACCCTTTCATTATCATTAAGTGCCACTGCAGCACAGTTTCAAAGATCTCAACAGTCAATGAAATCATACTGATCTAAGTATAAAATCGTAATACGTGAAATGAAGTGATTTTCCATAAATGCTTTCATCTTACTTTTACATGTTCTAGTCAAAAACTTAGCAGTATTGACGAAAACGTATATTTCTAAGAGAAAATTAGGTTGTTTAAAATTAACTGGCGCTTCAAAATTATTAGTATTGCTATTTTGCCTGCATCAATAAATGACAACAGGTCCAACAGTTGTCACGTTCAGGAACGGATCCAGGACGATGGAGTGGGGGCGATGGCACTCCTCCCCCCCCCCTCCCTTAAACAAAAAAATATAAATATCTGAAAAGCGAACTTCTGTGGAACATTTCAGAAGGACATCGATTTATTTGTAGGGTAAATGTAAATATTCACACAAAGTGTCGGCTTTCTGAGAATATTTTTATTTAAAAATTTGCTCCCCCTAAAACGCGTCGCTGCTGGATCCGTGCCTGTGACGTTAGAAAACAAATTAAAAGTATTCCCTTATCTTATAGTTTTACTTTTGTTAACAAGCCATAACGGTTATCTTGTTGAGAAACAACTAGGGATTTCAGATATTTGACATCGGGGGAATAATGACTTGGATTTATTAGGATTCCCTTATTGGATGGCGAGAATACCTGGTTTGATGAGAAGCTTTAACTTTGCTGTTAATGGATCTTCGATTTTCATTAACCTTTAGCACAAGTCTCCCAACGTTAAAACAATGAATGGAACCAAACAGCTCTCACTAGAACTGTCCAGGCCGGACTTTGTGGTATTGAATTAAAGAGAGAGGCAGCGAGAAACGTTTAAGACGCGTTTATACGGCTCCCCTGGATTGACCGACGACGAAGTTAAATTGAATTCAGTGGCTGAGTGAAATCTGTTTTCACGCTTCGAAACACATCAACCAACGGTCGAGTCCAAAATGGTGGCTAATCACGTCAGATCATTCAGATAAATTGAGAGTCATAATTCGAAGTTCGGTCAAGCCACGACTAACAGATTTCGTAAATTAAATACAGTCTGTAGAGAATGTGTAAAAATGTCTACGGACGTATTAATTGTATAGTAACTAACCTAACGTACGTTAACAAAACCACTACGAGAGTGAGAGTAAATGTTTATCGGGATATATATATATTTTTTTGAATAATAAGTAATTATTTGAGATTGTTTAAGACATTCTTACATGTCCCAAAAAAAATTAATCGATCGCGTACATCATAGTCTGCAGTGTTACTTTAAGGACAGGTTGCATATTTTAATGGAAGTATTGAACAATTCAGGACTGTACAATATTGCAATGCATTCAAGGAGGTCGTGTCAATACGAACATGATTAGATATCTTATACTGTGTACATAAAGTTAACTGGCTCATCATTTTGTTTATTGTTATTTCGTACAGCTTTTCCGACTCATTAAAGCAAGTAAGAATGACGTACTAAAACATTTGCAGCGTGATCAAATCCATCATCTTGAGTTTGTAACTCCTACTTATTTTCCTCGGATTCGCTGTATCATTTTTCACGTGCTAAATAGCATTTGTAGCTTGGTCTTTCTGTTCTATCATTTAATTTGTGTTTGTGTTAATGCTCTTTTTCTAAGTTGCATTTTTTTACATCGCAATCCATTACAATGTTCCCATTTCGTGAATATTAAATATTATTCAAAACATTTTCTTACCTAAATACCTGTCATATATTATAGTTTTTTATTTGTTTCTTCCAACTTAAAAGCTGTACAGTTTTACATCAATATAATATGTCCTTATTGCAATTAAATCACGATGGTACAAGTAACACGTGCTGAGGACTATTATAAAAGTCTTTTCGAGCCAGTTTATGCTGACACTAGTCCAAAGATAATAGACTACAACACACTTGGGAATATTCTTAAGGTTTTAGTAAAATTAATGGTAAAAAGGTGTGGGTTTATGCCTTTAAGAACAGTTTGAACTCTTGAAATTTAATTTCCTTAGCCTACAGTTGACACTGAAGACAGACGTAAACTGTAGCGTCATTAGTAACAGTTATTCACATAATAAATCATGTTGCTTGAATAACGTGATCAATACACATATGCAGGTATTTTTAAATAATTTTTAAAAGTTTTGTTTTTAACTAAGGCTTAATGTTGTAAAAAATACTCATCTTATTTTCACATTTGCTGTTGTCACGTCTTGGATTCGGCTGTTAGGAAATATGTCTAAACACAAAATTAACTCATCAATAAATATGAATTTGGAAACTTGCAAGAAAGAATTAAGTACAGAAATTTACTGAATGCAAGAACAATTGATGAACAAATACTGTCATTAAAGTAATTATTTTATCTACTTAAGAATTAAGTTAGTGAGTAGCCAATTATTGTTTCATATATGTGAATAAAAATGATTTTATGAATTAAAAATAGCTACCATTTTCGATTAACTGCATCCCTTTAACTGTGAACCTTTTATTTTAAGAATTTTTACACTAGTTTATATGTATATACATCACGAGTTTCATTTTAAGAAGCATTGAAGTACAGATTTTATATTATTCTTTTAATAATCAAAATAGTAAATTTGCAAGGAGTGCCATCACAAATCCGTATTTACTAAACTGCATTTGAGTTTCGGTTGCGAACATGGGGTTAATTTTAAAGTTAAGACTGTGAAGAGACGAAAACCCAGAAACAGGCACAACAGAAACATGAGCTGTGTAAACAAGTTTTTTCTTAAAGGGTAAACTTTATGTCGATATGAATCTCAAAAATAACACTCGCAATTAATTTCCTACGAGAAAAATCTATACAAAATGTCCATATTTCTAAACTGGGAAACCGAACAACGAGATTGTGATACATGAATTTCTCCACTGAGTTAACTGCAACTTTCCACATCTGTGTTCCCCTACTACATTTCTTTCACGCTGTTACATTAATTATATTGCAATGAAAGTATTCATTTCATTACAATTCTGATCAGCTGTGATAATTATTATACAATATCTGCTGCTACTAATTTTTTTTTATTTGCGGTGTTTTAATTTGAAATTATTACATCGTAATAAAAAAATTTCGACTAGGAAAGTTTTAACATAATCTTAGTACAATTCATACAAACATGCACAATGTTTTTTTTTTTTCATGTTATAGTATGAAACAAATGTAAGCCATGTTTTTTTTTCATTGAATGAATTCTTAAAGCATTTGCCGTAAACATATGGTTTATGAAAGCTTATAATCATGCCTTTACCAACATTAATTTGTACATGAACATTGGTTTTAAGGCACGGATTTTGAAATTTTACCGTAGCACAACATTAAAGACTGAAAAATTATAATCAAAATAAGTTTCCTCACTAAATTAGCGTAGCAAATATACCAAATATTGTGATCAAAATGCAAGTATATTTTAAACTGCCTACAGCATCACTGTAAAAAAATTGGTAATTTTACTCACCAAGCGTATAGGAATATTCCCCATCTTCTGCGGGAAAGCGGAAATGTGTTCTCCACCCAAACGACTGGGAAATTTTGTTAACGCTTCATGTAAAATTGCCAGAGAGGGTCTGCTCCAATATGTAATGAAAAATTACATAGCCAGTTGTGTAAATTTCGTTAATACGTGTGGAGTAATTTTCCCTAATATGTATAGGTAATTAGCATCCATTACACATAGAGTAAATTTACGAGAATTATTTTTACAGAGTAGAGAAAACTGCAAAATATGAATTTTATAGATATCTGATTGTTTGTGTTCAAACAGTTGATTCCTGCACAGACACCTTAAAATTTTAATCGTGATTGCAATTCGTATATCGTCACCTGCAAACTTAAACTGCCATTTTGCTAGGTATACGTCCCATGAACTTCTTTCAATGTTCCTGACAGGCGGATTATACTACGGTTCAATAGAGACTGATTAATAGCGCCCCGTTCCGAAATCAATATGGTATCTGGCACAGACTTAAATTCGAAAACTTTGAAGCTCACAAAGTTCAAGGTCACATATACTGTGAAAGAAAATTAAAGGCGTATTAAATTTAGGACGTGGTCGATATATATATATATATATATATATATATATATATATATATATATATATATATATATATATATATACGAAAATACATGGAAATGGAATTTATTAATTATTAAATAACATTAATACTAGAGTTCATCTCAACGTTTAGAGGGTCTGACTAAATTGTTAGACTGTGATAGAACGATTTCATTAAACTGTGTGTCGGTCAAAATGAAGGTATGGTCATAAACATGGATATTTAACAATTTCCATATTTGTGTGGTAATAAAAATTTTTAGAGACCCATGACTAACAATACCTATCTGTCACTGCGTATGATCACAAATTCTGGGCTTTGACTGCTGTATATGGCAAAGAGAGGAACGACCTACTGCTCATACCGAGTAATGTTAACTCTTCCATCTTAATATTTTTTTGGGAAAATAGTTTTTCTATGCATTCTACTTGAAGTTACTTTATATTTGGAAACAACTAGGCAAAGCTCAAATTTTGTCATCTCTGATTTGATTTGTGTACACACTGATAGCTGATGTATTGTCCTTCTTACCACTATTTTATGTGCTGGGGTTTCTTGGGACAACAGGAACCCTTGGAACATTTCTGGAAATTTTATTTCGCAATGGCAGCCGTAAGAGAAGAAACACAAGTAATTATTATATAAAATGTCAGACCTAAATGTTCAGTATGATGTTTTCTTTCATGGCTGAAACGTATGAAATAAAAAATTCTTTGGCGTCCTATACAGTATCACCAAAATGTGCGGAATTAAAAAAAATGTGTGAAATTTCAAGTGGCTTGTGGGATTTTGCATGGAATGAATGCATATGCGGAATTTGTGTGGAGTACTCAATTTAAAAATAAAAAGCTATATTTTAATACAATTTTATCATTTATACGCGTAGTAACATGTATGAGAACATTTACGAACTATAACTGAAAACTAAAGTGAAGGTTAAACAAGACTTATTTCTTGGCGGTTAACTTTCCCCTGAATATTGGGTTGAACTCGCTTTGTCAAGTTGTCAGCATGGCACGTATGTAATATAAGGATGTGTTAATTTTCCGTTCAATTTTTCACTGTGTGTGTAATTGTATGGAATTTGGTTGCGGTGTCTGTGGGTTTTGAGATGGTTCATCTGGCAACACTGGTCCTACGAAACTAGCAGACAATAATTGATCAAGGCACCAAAAATAATGGTATTTTAAAATATGCTTAAGTGTTACAGCATTCCGCTGTAACCTTAACCACACAAATTTTCAACAAAATCGCTAAAGGGTCAAACCAATTGTTAAGCCGAAAGTTCATAGATAGACACGGTACGGAGTTTCGTCATGAAAAGATGCTATGACTATGCACGTGTTTTACTCTGCTTTGAGAATATTTTACATGCATGTGTTGCTCGATTAACCTTAAATTTATAATGTGTCATAAAATTGCACCCAAATAAACTGCAATAAACACATTTTACTTGAGTAACTCATTTTTCTCAAAGCCACTTTTATTTCAGAGATCATTTAGTATTGAAGTAAGTTTATCATTAAAAATTCCATTCTAATTTTTTACTGGCAAAATTGGGAGAACAGCTATAAACGTCAGTAAAACGTAAGAGGTATACAAATATTTTAGGCAGTTTTAACGAAGTTATTACTTCTAAACTAGCTCCACAATTTAAAATAATATAAATACACGGAGATAGATATGAATCAATTATAAAAAAAAAAAATTTAAATATACGTGTTGTAGAGAAACAAAATGTTTATCAAGTCTAAACCGTACTAAATTCCGGACCATTGTTTCAAAGTTTTGTTTCGTTGTTGCGATCATAACATGCTGATTGGAGCGTTACACAGAATAACTTGGCAATCAAAATTCAACTCTTCCATTATTTTTATCTAAATTATTCAAATTCTAGAGTACACATAAGTACTTTGCGAAGTGGAATGTTTATAATATTTTTACATGCCAAAAGCAGTTCCCAACAGTAAATCCTCAATTGTTTTATTTTATATTTGGTTAACACAAATGTCGATGTGTAACACTGAGTAATAATATTATGTAACGGAATGACAGGCGCGGGTGTGTTCAGAAGCGCCTAGAGACATACCGGCGGCAGGACGCATGGCAGGGAAGGAAAAGAGCAGCTAGCCACAATTGACGTTTGCGAACAAACACGAGGTTGACCAGGGTAGACTTAAGTTTTAAATCTAGTTGATTAGAACGTGAACCAAGCTAAATGCGTTTGACAACAACCTGGCTACCCTCATCTAATATTCTACTACAGGTTATGAAGCTGAATGTTATTAGTTTGCAAGTGACAATTTCAGCCGCTAGTTGCTCTGATGTTGGTAAGGAGGCAATTTCATCATTTCTGATTGGAATGCTTTCGTGACAGTAAACATGATATTTTTATTTAGTAATTTTGTTTTCTGTAAAAATTTGTCTTTTTTTTTCTTTGGTATTTTATCAGAACCCTTGCCGACTTCAGCGCAACAAGCTGCAGCAATATTGACATGCCAAATTCGCCCGTAAAGAACTGCATTGTCTTTCTGAACCTTGCCTCGGGTGATCGAGCGGTCTCGTGACCGACAGAACCTGTACAGCCGTATTAGACGTAAACGTAAAGAGAGAGTAGGTTAGTCACCACAGATGCTGTGCTCCTCTCCCTCGGAGGGGTTGGAAGGTGTGGCGGGTTGTCGGTGGAGAACCGCGCCGAGGCGTCCCGACGCGGCACCGTCAGGGCGTCCTCTTGCCGGCACCAGGGCGCTCAGCACACTGCGCGTCGATTGGCTACAGCGCGCAGCTTCCCCCTCGCCCTCCCCTCCTCAACCCTTGACGACCGCCACCCCGCCCTTGCCACTGCACCTCAGGTGAGGTCTCGGCTGGGCACAGGCGGCCACTAGGCGTCACCCGTGGGGCGTGCCGCTTGCTGCCTATACAGCAGGCGCTTTATGCCGCTTTCAAGGTGGCCGTCTTGAGTGGACACATTTAGCGCGCTCGAGACCTATACTTGCGGATGCGGTAAGGACGAGACAGCACGCACATCACGCCTCCCTATAGCCTCTAGGTGCAAATCATTGAACTGGCGTGTAGTCTTCTCCCCGACAACGCATCTGTATGAGAATTGCAGTGACGACCGTACCATTCCATTACGTATTATACGTATATACGGTGAAATTTCGCGAATTCAATTATCTACGTGTTAGAATCAAATGTCCTATGCATACTCAAGTCCCGACCATTTGTCCATTAGCTGCTACTTAGTGGAACAGCAGACAATGAACGAAAATAAAACAGGAAGTAATTAGGAGAAAGAAGGTTAAAGTAGAAACATAATGTTAACCGTAAAGGAAATTATGTTGCTGCACGGACAACAGGACAGGATTGCAGGGATGCTATAATATGAATATTATAGCATACCTGCAATCCTGTCCTGTATTCTTTTATTTTTCTCCTTACATCTTTGCCATGGTGTCATTTTCGTGGTTCAAGCAATATATTCAATATTCCAAAATGATGCAGTACTGCTACAACACATATGGCCTAATCAGTTGACCATTATTTTCCTCTCCATTTTTAAACTTCCCTTTTTATAATGCATTATTTCTGCAGTGGTAGACGACGGTGTTTTCTTGGATAAAACTACCATAGTCTAAGACAACGGCTCTTTTATACCAAATCACTGTGGACTACAGTTGTTTTTTTTTTCAACCTTTCAATTTATTTTACTGCCTTTTTGGTGTGGCAGTGTACACCCCAATGCCTTATCAAATACTCTGAATCATGATTTTCATACCCAAAAAGTACAGCATGAACACTTTTTTTTCTGCCAGACGTCTGCCACTATCACGGAAGTTGGATTGGGGCGTACTTAAAATGCTCGGAAGTAGAGATTCCTATAAACAAACTGTAACAACGAAAGATAGTCTTTACGTGTCTCTAGCCAAGCAAAAAATAATAAAATACCTTAAAATTCGTTTGCCAAAATTTAATACAAAAAATATAGGTTTCACAAATTCAGGACTGAGAATCTAAAAAAATTTGTAATCCATTACAGTTACTTAAAAATTCATAAATTGATTTTACAAATATTTTTAATTTTTCTGCAAATGCACCGAGAAAGGTGGCGTAACAGTAACACGTTGGATTCGCATTCGGGAGAATTCGGGTTCGACCCCCGACTCCGGCCGTCCTGATTTCGGTTTTCCGTGGTCTCCCGAAATCACTCCAGGCGAATGCCGGTATGGTTCCTTAACAAAGGCCATGGCCGACTCCTCTCCCAGCTCCCGTCATTGTAGCAAGTTGGGTCACCGTGTCTAATGACCTCACTGTTGACGAGACGTAAAGCCCACTTACCTTACCTTCCCGCAAATGTTTAACACGACTTTACCCGACTTTTCCGGTCGTCACTTCTGATCCAAAGAGGAAGGAGGGAGGGGTTGTTTCTAAAATAATAAATTTAACTCTTACTCGCCAAACCTTCCGCAATACCCGCGTTCGTCCAGACACTGGACCCCGACTGACCGTTCGTCTGATAACTGGGACACCTGAATTGGATATACGCCCGTATAGCGTTCTTTGAATGATATTCTTAAGCGATGTCATTCAGGCACGCCTAGCAGTTATCTGGTAAACTTCTATCGATCGAAGCTCTGCACACCGTTCGACGGCTGGGCAGGCGGTCGGTCATGCTTGATAGTTATAAAATCGTTAGGATCATATTTTAATAGACAGCCTACTGGTAATATCGAAGAATTGCCACATTGTTTATAGTAATAAGGTAACTCAGGGGAATATGCCAGTCATTAAAGTTTTTTATGTTTCTTTAATTATTATGTTAAATTTTTTTAAGAAACTCAGTACTGACTTATACCAACAACCAACAAAAACAGTACCCTACTGCAAAATATTTATGCAAATTTCTTCAATCCTCAATTGCTTTAAATTTTTTAAGAGTTGCATCTTCCCCGAGTTACCTTATATGTGTATGTATGTGTATATATATACACATATATATATAGACTTATTTATTTATATATGCGTGTGTGTGTTTTCTTACATACAATATTTTTCGTAGCAAAAAACACTACCTTTTTTTATCCAAAATATCACAAATTGTTTATAAAATTATGTCAAAATCGATTTAAATATTCTCTTCGGGCAAACCGTTCACTATTTTGCAAAAATGCCTGCATGCATTTATGCACTTCATGGTTGCACTAAAGTGTAGAATTTTTGCAAAAAACTTGTTACTTAAAATTGTTTGAGTTCTTTGCACCAGTGTGGACAAACTACCGAACATTCCCTTACGGCCGTTCAAGTGCGAAAAATTCGTAACTTCATATTTGTAAGGAACGGTGTCAGTTGTGCAGACGTCACTAGTGACTTTAATATTATTCTCTTACTTAAAAAAAAACTACAGCATGTATTGTGTTCCTATAATAGTAAGTCAAAAATCAAAATTCGCAAGTTACGGCAGCATACGCCCAAAAGACCAACTTAAATTAAACGATTTACGCTGAAATTATGTGTCGCGGGCTATTCGCTGAAAGTTATAAAATCCAAAATTACACATTTGTGTAGTTTAAAACTTTTCTGAAAATCAATTTAAATTTTTTATTTTTCAATACTTGGTGGAATATGGGAGGGGACGATGTGGTGGAGGGGTGGGGTGATGGTAGGTGTATGGGTGACAGTGAGGGTGATTTTAGGGGTGGGGATGGGGATGAAATGGTGTGTCCAGGCGGGTGGGTAATATATTAACTTTGCGGTTACACAAAAGCATGACAATTGCTAAAGTATTAATTATTTTATTGAATTTATCGTAAGTCGATCGGGGTATAGCTAAGGTGTGCGAATTAAGTGATTAACGTTTGTACATATAATGTTAAAATACAAAATTTTGAAATTTTCTTAATGAATCTTAAAAATCTATTTTTTTTGTCTGCGCCTCATCAGTGAGAATGTAACCATACACCTCAGGGGTCATCTGCCCTTCTTGAGAAGCCATCGAAGTCATGCGGGATTCGAGACATCCAGGAAGGTAATTTTTGTTGAGCAGAGGGTAAAAAGGGAAAGTTTAAAAGTTTTGAGGGGGAAAAGCGGAAAAATTGGCAGGAAAAAATCCTTACTCGCCAAAAACCCTCCCCCAAAATCCTTACGCCGAACCTACACAACACACTACTATGATAAGTTACTCGTTTCTTTGTGAACCACAAACCCCACAGCTAACATTGAGGACAGTATTACGCATATTAGTTAATGCTGATAACGCCATCAATTAAATTAGTGACATTTCTTTTAAAAAGGAGTGTTTACAATTTGCAGGTCTTTACCTTGCCCTGTTGCGTACATTTAACTCACAGGTTCTAAATTCTGGAAATTCTGCTCTTATCATTAACTCTGCCTCACACTTACTCCAATATTCCCTCACAGGATTGAAGTACTACCGAATAAGATACACGGGAAGGCCCGGACGATATATTTGGCCGTACTGTGCGCTACATCATAGCTCGTTGTTGGCGTCAGTGGTTAGAGGAAGACCAGCAAACACGACGTTCAGAATATGGGAAGTAACGACCAACTGAATGAACGGTAAACCATGATATACTGACCTACGTGCGTGGAGTATCACAGCTGACGAAGTTGTGGACATTCAACGAGCAGTGATTCCTACCTCGACTGAGAGAGCCACGCCGAGTGAAGCCATCCGAATTTCGGATATGTATGGTTTCCCGAAATAGCTCCAGGTGAACGCTAGGATGGTTTCATTAACGCTCGGTTTCGGTCGCCATATTGAAATTTATTACTTTTCACTTTTTTGGAATTCTGAGAAGAAAATTGTTAAATATGCGATTATACCTTAAATTCTATTTACATTTCGCTACAGTACAGACCTTGCGATTTAGCTGTTAACTTATAATTACGCCGCAATTTGTCGGGTAAATTTTGAATATAAAAAAAATTGCCACACAAATTTGTGGCGTAATTATAAGTTAATAACTAAATCGCAAGGTCTGTACTGTAGCGAAATGTAAATAGAATTTTAGGTATAATCACATATTTAACATTTTTCTTCTGAGAATTCCAAAAAAGCAAAAAAATAATAAAATTCAATATGGCGACTGAAACCGAACCTTAACACATACCACGACCACGGCCGTAGAAGAACAGGTCTGGACACTCGCCTGGATACTTGACCCCCTTGTTGTTTGGCTGTAGTTCACCAAGTTACCGAGAATATTGTGTTTTATTGGCGCTTATGTTAAGGCGGTCGGACTAAACTCCGCCCACTTCCTTTCCGCTAAGATAAGCAATTTATCAAAACGTATTTTTTATCAATTTATGAAATACTTTCTTCACTCACAAATTTAAGAAAAGGCTCCAGCAATCTTTATTTACTTTATAAATTTAACAATGGAAAAAAGTGGACGGAGTTTGAGTCCGACCGCCCGGAAAACAGCGCCAAAAAGGACGACATTCTCGGTAACTTGACGAACTACAGCCAAATAACAAGGGGGTCAAGCAAAATACATTGTTAGATAGGCGAGTGTCCAGACATGTTCTTCTACGACCGTGACCACGACCGATTCCTCTCCCAGTGCCTGACCTTGAGCAGTAGGTCTGTTGTTTAAAAAAATAGTTTTTACATTTTCCTTATATGTACTTTACAAGCATAAAAGCGTGTTCAGTATCTAAGAGGTAACCTGTAGTGAGCAAAAAAAAAAAAACATACGAGTTTCGGATTTGAATAGGCACTTTCTTTTATATGTTAACACAAGCACGACGCCTGTCATGTTCGCAAGTATTTTGAATTGACGTGTTTATTTACAACTGACTACAATACTGGTTAATTTGTGAAGTGGTTTTGATTATGTGTGCCCATATATAATCCATGTGATGAAATAAGTGGAAATTACTTGGACTTTGAATACGTAATTGTTATTTGCAGCACTATGTAGGTTAGGAACGGTAGGTGACTTGCCCAGTTAAAAGTTACAAGTATCAATAATAATATTGTTTGAAAAGAAAAAACACAGATTTTGTATAATAACCACAACAGTTGATAAACAGCATTACATACTTACAATATGGACTTTTAGTTGTCGCAAATTTATTGTACACATTATTGGTTGTATAACACTAATTTAATTTTTTCTGGCATCAAGCGACAACGACTGAGAGCTTACATGTTACAAAAAATTGTAAATATATTTTTTAAGTAAAAATCAATTTCTTGTTAAAAAAAAATCTACACATAACCTACTGCGACTCGAAGTATAAATTTCTTCTATATTTCTGTAGCGTTCAGGTAGTCAAATTTTTAAGTTACTTTAGAATTCGATTCTCGAAAAATTAATGTTTGCGATTCATGTAACATACGTGTTTAACAGATCATATTATACATGTCACTAACGCAAGTTTTTTTATATAGCGCGTTTTTATCCGGTTAGATTTTCAGTTCTTTACTCGTTGCGGTACAAATTCTGAATTTACTTTTTTTATAGATGTTAAATTAACAGAAAATGATTTTCAGGACAGTTTCGATAACATCTTGTATACCTGTATTCTATTGGCACGTTAACATAGTTGTTAATTTTTATAACGGATAAATGTTAACATTTTACAGCCGTAACACTTGAGAAACAATTAAGAAAGCATTATTTTTCTGTGCTGCTGAATATACTGTCCAAGCCTGATTATAAAAATATTAATAATTTATTTTAAACTTTCTCAGATATTTTGTGTTCATACTAGTCTGCCACTATATTCAAATTGTTTCTTTCTTAATATTAGTCGCGAAATTTTTTTATTATTAATTTCCATTATTTGAATTGTTAACCACAGAGTAACTGCCAATCAATATTCACAAATATTGAGTTACTGATTACAATTTCAATGTACTTATGTAATTGTTTTGCAATAGTGACATGCTTATTTGACAGATTCCGTACAATAACATTGCGTGTGGCAGTTACATGGCGTTTCCCACGTGTCAATGACATTTTTGTCGTTTGGCGGAAGGATACGTAATTTGTCTGAAAAAAAAAAAAGATCCAAGCTAGAACCAGGTCTTCCAGAATGTATTTAGTTACCGTACGGCGGGTATAGTTATGGTTTAATATCAAACATATCTCGCAAGATGTAAGTCAAAATGAAATTTGATTAGAGAGATTTTGATCTTGAACGTTGATGAGGATAATATGAGAGTCATGGCGTGAGCAAAGAATGGGATTTACATGTTCAATAATTTTCGATGGGGCTCACTCTTTTCTAATGAAATTGCTTTCGAACTGAAAGCATTTATTACTGGTACATGAATAACCATGAAGGAAAATGTTTATAATATATATAGGATGTTTTATACTGATAATACTTACTTGTTTATAGTTTTTGTGAGGGGTGATATGAGGTATGTACAGAGCAGCAACGGAATGCATAGGTGGGGGAAATGGGAGTACCGCCAGAAAACTTGTTGGCCAATAGCTAGAGCCGCGATTTTATGGCGAAAAGATTTTTGCAACATTTGGTTTCGATGCGTCATGTGCACACCTGCAGCTCTGCTACATCGTCTGTGGTTGGATGATTTTACTCTCACTTGCATTGGCAAATTATAGACGTAAGGAGTCACAATAATCTTATTCTGATTGGTGAAGTCAAATGATAAACGTGTCTGACAAAGACGTGTTGCCAATAACCTTGAAACAGAACTGCCGATGTGCACGTGAGTCACTGAAACAAAGTGGGGCAAAAATCTTTTCGCGACAAAAATCGTGGCCCTACCAATAGCAGCTTCTACCATGTTTCAAACATATGAAAATCGGGAGCGATCTTACAGAGAATTGGACCCAGAACGCCGTAGTGGGACTCGCGAGTGGTCTGATCACTACAGTAACACGCACGGTCTGCATAAGAATCATGATGCGTGGACATAACTTAGGAGCCGGTAGAGGTGGCTTAGTTCCCTCCTCCCTCCCTCCAAAATCATTAGCACTCTCTAAAATATATATGGACTTAATATTGTTATGTAGGCAGCACTGGGAGTGTTAGGTTAGGTTTCAGTCGCAATATTGAATTTTAATATTTTTTGCTTTTTTGGAATTCTAAGAAGAAAAAATTTAAATATGCGATTATATCTCAAATTCTATTTACATTTCGCTACAGTAGAGACCTTGCGATTTAACTGGTAACACATAATTACGCCGCAATCTGTGTGGCTAATTTTTTTTAGATTCATAATTTTCCAGACAAATTACGACCTAACTATACATTACTAGCTCTAGTGCCAAGCTTGTATTGTAGCTCAAGGTAAATAAAATTTGCGGTATAGTCGCCGATTAACATTTTTCTTTTCATAATTCCAAAAAAAGCTAATAAAATAAAATTCAATATGGCAACTGAAACCGAGCCACTGAAAAATGTATTTGTTTTAATATTTTTTATTTATACGTGCCGGTGATTTGTTTTATAGGCATATGCTACGTTGTAACTATTTTCTACTGTAATTCAATTTTTTTGCTTCCATAGTTTTTGTAAATAATATATTTATGTCCAAATTTGCATAAAACTGTAAGAAAGAAAAATAAATCAACTTACTAGAATGAAAAAATTCACACTAAAAAAAGTGCCATGGACTATGTATGACAAGACATGAATAAAAACCAGATTTATTAGTTTTTTGCATTTTTTTTAAAAATAGCAAGTGTTTATTTTAAATTCATTACTTTTTTTAATACAAAAAAGGCAGTGCTGTTTGTAATCATGAAGCTTGTGACACTGTTCTTCGGTGCGAATTTTTTTCATTTCGGTAAGTAAGTTGGTTTTCCTTTAATGCATAAAACCGTTTTAAGCAAATTTTTTTACTTTAATATGCTGTAATTAATACAAAAAACTGTTAAAGCTAAAAAAATACAGTTAAAATAGTCACAATATATGCCTACAGAACAAACCATATCACGTGCAAATATAAAAATTATTAAAACAATTAAAATTTTCAGTGAACTATGGACAGGCTACAATAACCCTCCCTTCAAAGTGCTGTAGGGATATCCCAATGACACAAGCCTTTGTGTCATTTAGTTTCAAGGTTACAGTTGTAAATTTTGTTGACGTGTGGGTAGAAATATCTAGATATTTACACATTTCCGTTGTAAACTTCACAGAATTGCTGTGCTGTACAACGGTTGCACAAACTGAGAAAAAACTGGGGCAGGGAGGAAGACATACAGAGTTGTCGACCCCTCCGCAGCATAGAAGCGTTTATGTTGATGAACAAGCTGCACGCTCACGCAGATCTTCAGACCCGTGTCTACAGGGGGGGGGGTGCCGCCTCTTTCTTTTAAATTAACCTGAAGGGGCAAATTATGTCTCTCGCCTCTCTACTGCTTTTCCGACATTTATATATCAGAATGACATTGGTTTATTGTAAGGAAAACTGTAAACGATCATTCACACCTAAAGTATCAAGTCACACTGCAAGAAAAAAAATGTATTCGCCCCATTCCAGCACGTCCCCGCAAATCTTAAAGGAATCCCCTTTCCCTTCCTCTGTCACTAGAGCTTCCATCACCAATTGTTCTGTGGAATGATGGAGACTCAAAGTAAATTCACACTTACTAGAGAAGAATAGGTTGTCCAATCTGAAGGAACTGACGGAAGACTAGGTGTACTTTACTATATTAGGAAATCGACAACCTGGAAACCAGAAAAATACTTCAAATTCAAGTGCTTAACTTATAGCATTTTTTCTTGTAAGATGTGAAAACGACATCCTGGTTTACAAATAAAATGAAAGAATCTAGGAAATAAGAACTGTATTAAATAATGAAAATGTCAATGTATGTGGCCCCAAGAATAAAAAAAAAAAAAAAAAAAGTTAAATATAATTTCCAAAGAAACAAGTTATTCATGGATGTGAGTGAGATACATCATACTAAGCTTATAAGCGCTGAGCATTATTGGAAATACTTGCCGCGTGCCTAGCACACACTCTCACTAGTCCGTCTGCCGCACTGTACTCAATTTAGTACGGTGTACACGCAATGCGCGTTTTAAATCACAAATAATATCTTAAATTTGTGTTTTCTAAAATTTACTCTTTAAATTCCAACGATTTTCAAATGTCTCATTGTTTACATGTTTTCCAAATGTATTTTTAATATTTTTTCGTTTATTTTCAATCACTATTGTCCAGTTACTTCCATGTTGCATCAGCTATGTAGTGTTATGTACCCTTCCGCTGGACAATGACGTAATATGAGAATAGTTATTCAACATAAGACATTTCTGAAGAAAAATTATGTTTAGTTTAGGTTTTCACTGTTTTACAGTGTTGATTTGCCCAGTATAACAGTATAACTTTTGTAACTGTTTTATTAAGTGTTTTTTGTGTACGGACTAGTTTGTGCCACGCAAAGTCAAATCTTCACGAGGGCCTGGCTTGGCGACGCCAACGCTGTTGGAGTTGGAGTGAGTCTGAGCGTGACGCTAAGAGGGGATAGACGTGCTAGTCTACCCTAGGTCCTTCACCAGTTTTATGCTAGTCATTTTTAGTTTACAATAGTTGCCTTCATTTATCAGAACTCTCTCTCTCTCTCTCTCTCTCTCTCTCTCTCTCTCTATATATATATATATATATATATATATATATATATATATATATATATATATATATATATATATATATATATATATATATATATATATATATATATATATATATTCTTTACCGGGGCTCCTCACTGCCTACCGGCCGCCGCCCTCAGGGGCTCAACTTATGCCATAAGTTTGCTCGTTAGCCTCGTGCTACTTTTCCCTCTGTAACATGTCATAATTCTCTGTTACAGATGTTAAATACTTTGAAACATGTGTGCTATGTTCAGCCCTAATGTAAGTTTCTTTTGTCTACGCAATTTTTTTCTTTCCAAGCCAAAAACGTAATGATTCTTATTTTCATTAATTTACAATGTGCGACAATATTTTCTGTTATATTTTATTTTACTTTTTTAAGTCTATGGAATAGTAGGCTATATTTTGTCTATAAATAACGCAGGCAAGACACACATTATATAATATATATTTCGATTTATGTTGCTTCCTCGCAGTAATTGTTTAGAAATTGGTTTTAAGCTTGGAGAGATATTAATTACAGGGGAAGATTGGAACAGAGAGTAAGTTGAGGAATGAAGGAAGAGAACTTTCGGGAATTCCTTGATAGACGGACGTACATCATTTGCTGGAGCCGATGTTTAGTAATCTACTGAGAGGCTATGTCGTGCACTAGTCACTGAGAAAGAAGGAAAACAGTTTTCCCGCTGTGGAGTCGTATACCGTCGGCAGACTCCAAAATCCGCTCCACTGACACTGGCCTTCAGCACAGCCCAGTCATTTTTGCTTCTTATGATGAGTAAACTACAGAAATTATCCCCGTCTTTTATTTAAGTAAGAGTTGCTCACACCATCCCCAGTGACGCTTAATGCATTGCAATTCCGAGTGTGTTATGGCATGGAGACTGGCCCTGACAGGTCTACGAAGACCAACTGTTAATATAGCCTGCACCGTGGTCGTCAGCCTGTCGACCCTGGAATCATCATCCGAGGGGTTTTTCCCGCGGCTTCCGCCGGGTACCCTTTTTCCCACTATCCATCTCATCTCAACTATCCCTGCTAGCTAGTATATTCCCCTAACCTTGTCCCTCACATCCTGTCCGACTCATCTACCGAGTCATTTTTATCATTTTCCCCATTTTTCTGTCTCCACAGCAGACCCCATCACATCATACTTTTTTTTTCTGACCTCAGATTCTCACAGATAACAACAATTCCTAGCAACATGATTATGGATACAGGCTACTCCACCATTCCATTTTTCACTTAGCTCAACACTGTTTTCCTACATTTGAAACATATGCCATTCAATGAACAACTAAGGAACTTCCTTACACGTGGAAAGTTTATGTAGGTACGTACTTGTGGTATATTATGCACTGTCAAGTTGGCAACGTACATCTGGGCACCGCAGTTCTGCTATGGCAGCTAGCAGCTGTAGGAGTATTGGTTACAAATAAAACTTATCTGTTGTACCTGTAGGCCTAAGTACCGCGAAGTTATTACATTGGAGACGAGAATGGGATCAGCCCGTTCGTGCATGTTACGGTCCATGTAATATTTTGGTTAAGAATGGCGGGATTCATGGTTGAAAGTTTCGAGTCCGGTGAGGACACGTGGGATTCGTATGTTGAAAGGCTGGAACAGCTTTTCATCGCAAACGGCGTGGGAGACAAGCCAGAAGATCAAGTTAAACTGTGTGTAATTCTAATATCGTCCGTAGGAAAGGAAACCTACGAAGCCATCTAAGCGCCCATACAGCGAGCTTGTTGCTTTGTTGACAAGCCATTTCTCTCCAAAACCTGTCGGTGGTCACCGAGCGACACAACTTTCATAAGTATTTTCATGAAGAACATGTAACAGTTTCCGAGTTTGTAGTGAATTTGCGTCAATTAAAGCGCTCTTGCAATTTTGGAACCTTTTTAAGATGCTGCCTTGCGCGACGAGTTTGTGGTACGGTTAAGGGTTTACTTGAAAAGTACAGAACTCACTTTTGAAAAAACAGTCGGCATAGAAGTCCAGTACGAAGTGTCCATTGGAAATGCAGCTCTACATATTATGAAAACTACGAAGGTGGAAAATTCACAATGCTCGTCGTCACTAACGGAAGAACCAGTAGACCTAAATGTCCACGTGGTGAAAACACGTCCTCAAGAAGACAGTGCCAGGACCCAGGGTCGGCAGAGGTGTTCATGTTGAAGTGCGAATCATTATGTGAAAGACTGTTAATTCCGTAGGTACAAGTGCAACAACTGTAAGTGTGTAGATCATCTAAAACGAATGTGCCCAAGCCTTCCGTCAGTCGAAAGTAAAGTCCGTACCCATCATAATTATGTTGTGTACGAAGATCCTGATAACCAAAGTGTAAACGTGTCAGATGAAGAATTTACACAAGTTTTCCATTTGTGCGGGTCAGCAACAAGGCCACGACCTTGGATGATGAAGGTGTCCATGGGTGGAGTTGTGCTGGATATGGAAATTGACAGTGGTGCGTCTATATCGGCGATTTCAGAAAAGATGTATCAGACATTGTTTTCATATTCTCCCTCATCACCAACACGTGTTCGTCTCAAGTCTTATACAAATGGTGTTGCACAACCATGCAGGACAATTCGGGTGCATGTGCAAGTGAAGGCCAACAAACCAATGGAGCTAGATTTGTTTGTGGTTCCAAATAGAAATCCTCCACTCCTAGGCCGGGATTGGTAAAATGCCTTGGAGTTGCCAAAACCAAGTCTCGACCACATCAGGGTTTCTTCAGCTGAAGACAGGTCAGTGTTGAATGTCATTACCAGTTTCATTGCACGTGCGTACAGACACTGCACCAGTATTTCTACCTGCTAGAATTACTTAAATGGTGGTGGTGTAAGCCACTTTTATTAGAGATGCTTTTTTTTTTCATTCATATTAATCACATTTTGAAATATTCATAAAAAAACACATTTTGTCCGTTTTTACTGCTTCAGGGTCGAATTTTAAAACATTCCTTAAACCACTTTTTGGGTATTTACGGAAGCAACATTTTGAAGTGAATACCAACTCTCTATCCCGAAGGGTTTGACAGATATCGATAGTTAATCGTAAACACATTTAACGTCTTTTCACCCCCTTAAATGTTGAATTTCGAAAAATCCTTAAATTTGCTAATATGCATTTTTATGAGTGTCATATTAAAGTAAAAATCACAAAGATAGGCCGTCCGGTTCGAGCTCTATCGACGTTTCTGCGGTAACACATTTCACCCCTTTTCACCTCCTTAGAGGTCGAATTTCGAAAAATCCCTTCTTAGTGCTCGGCTACGACCTGAGGGGAAACCCCACAAAAAAATTTCACCATTCTAGGTCCAGTGATATGGGCTGCAGTTTGATAAATGTCAGTCGGTCAGTCGGCTTTCATTTTTATATAGAGAGAGAAGAACATTAGCATACAATCGTTTTTCTTTTTAAATACTTTACACTATCATTCTAAGCCCCTTATATACGTACACGTACATATATATTGTTACGAGTCCCGACTATCTTGCTGAGTGGTGTTATGAAGATACAGTGGCGGCAGAGTTAAGAGACCTCTGTGTGCACTGTACGTCTCGTGTCACCTTTTGTGGCGTCACGATAATCGGTGAGCAGCGTGAGCTGATATAGCAGCGGTAAGAGTAAAGAGGTTCAGCGTGCATTGTGCTGCTCATGTTACCTTTTTACGACGCGCGGTGACAGCCACCTGCACACCTATTTCTTGTTTTGTAAAGACTCAAATGACAGCAGTTATCATGGTCTGAGTATTCCCATGCGTACTTTTTTTTTTTGCGATGGTGCTTGACTCAGATACGACCTCCTCAGGCCCGCCAAGAGGGGGAGGGGCAAGGGGGTGCAATGCTCAGGGGCCCGGGGTCTCAAGGGGCCCGGGGCGGACCATACACTCGTACCATGGGCAGGTGCACCAAATGGTTTCGGAGGTGGACGTGGCCAATCGGCTGGCATTATGCGAGCGGGGATTGTACCAGCTAGTAAATAAACATATTGTTTACAGATGAGTCAATTTTTCAAACCACAGGTGTTTCAAACCGTAAAAAAATTGGGGGTGTGGGGGGCCCAAACTCACATTTGCCCAGGGGCCCGAAATTTCTCTGGGTGGGCCTGGACCTCCTACTAGGTGCTTTGAGATAAAGACTTACCGCGAAAATTCTAGACTATAGATTAAGGGTATAAAAGCGAACTGCGTCAGAGACAAGAGTTTTCGGCTGGCAGGTGTCTGGTGAGAGTTGTGGCGATAGTGCGAGAAGAATTCAGGAGTGTTCAGCGAGATTGCCTGCGGCAACGAGTAGTGCGACGAGGGAGTTTCTGGGCTTCAAAGAGGACCATCGGTGTTCTTGCTGGGAAATTGGGTCTACCATTTGTGAATGGTGATACATATCTTGTATGGTATAATCTTGTATAGAGGACTGCGATTTTATTATTTAGATTTTATAACCTTCGTGTAAATAGCAGTTATTTGATGTTTTATTCAATAGTAATTAATTATTGGTGACATACAGATTATTTTGTTGTAGATAATTGTAAATAAATTAGGTTAGCTTTATTTAATTTTTTTTATCAAAGACCTTCACCCCTCAGCGTACCTAGCCCCGATGTGTAGCACTAGTGTCAGAAGTACGGTGGTCGTTTTTTAAAATTAAATTAAATTTTAAAAAGAATAGTGTACATTGTTAGATATTTAAACAAACGTATTAAATTTTCTTCAGTAGCAAGTTCTAGGTTATAAGTCATGCTAACAATAAAAATGGCTAGCGAGTAGGATTGTGAGCCGTAATAGAGGGAGTGAGTAGCCAAATTAGTGGTGCAAATATGTACATTGAGTGTGTTAATGAGAATGTACGACAAAAAAATAGAGGAAATTAGTGATCTAGTGTAAACAAAAATAGGAGTACGTGGACAAGAAAATTCGAAGTGTTTCTCAAATGGTGGACCTAAAAAGTAACTTAATGAAAATGTCTAAAATAAAATCAGAAATATGAAAGATGGCCTGCAAAAAGACGCAAGTGTCATAAGAACAAAATGGGAGGAATTTCTACAGTGACCAGTAGGTGGTCAGCCATCGGTGTGTCAGGATAGCAGCTTGAGGAAGCCAGAGCAGACATGAGGGTAGCAACAAAAAGTACTCTGCGACTCCAGATTGGTGGCACAGTATCACAGCACACAAATACAGCTGGAATTTAAATGTCTGTGTTGGAAAAGGGTTACAATCAAACCTGCCTCTTGTGATGGCCAAACTCCATGGCATGAATATCAGCACCAATAAGAGATTGTTGCAACCCTGAATGGTTGGACTGAACAGCAATGTGCCTGCTACCTGGCAGCAGTGTTGAGAGGTCCTACACTCAGTACACTCCGATCTCTGCCTGAATGACATCACCTGGAGTATTCCACTTTAGTCTCTGCCCTGTAGCCGCACTTCGGGAACCGCTATTTGCGACATGCTCACCATGCCCAATTTCAAAGCCACAGCCAGCGACCTGGAGAGTCACTTCAGGAACTTCGGGTCTGCATGTAAACAACTTTGCCAACAACGTTTTAAGTACCTCTATACTGTAGTAAGGATATTTCACACGTTGAATACAACAGGGCCGCAAGTGTGAAAAATTGAAAATTTGAGATATGGCATGTACATAAAACATCCCAAAAAGCTGCATTTAATGTTGTAAGGCCACAAGTACTAGTAAACTAAACAAAGGTTGTATGAAAATGTGTCCCTATGAATTTGTACGAATTGTATTGTGAACATTTTTGCAATACGGCCACTATATACTACACAATGTATTCACAGTTTCATGTGAAACGGCCGTGACATGCTGATGTATAAAAGAAGGAGAGTTGAGCCAAACAGGAAAACCTAGAGATTCAGAGCTTGCAATACAGGGTAAATGTGTTGCTGCAAGTTTCGATTTACAAGCAGTCTTCCTACACCTTGGTGGCAACAATTCTGCCTTTTATTATAAGCGTCATTTTTATGACTTCTGGACAACTGTTTATGACTTGGGAAGGAATACTGGATATTGTTATGTATGACATGAAGGTGCTGGCAGAAGAGGTCCTAATGTGATTGCCTCTTGTCTATTACAATTTCTTTTAAAAAAGTGTGATAAAGACAATGTTTATTTTTGCTCAGACAATTGTGCCAGTCAAAACATAAAAATTAATTGCTGCTTCATACATGTATGTTGTGCCCATTAATGATATTGCAGGAATTACACACATGTTTATATTAAGTGTACACATGCAGAATGAAGGCAACAATTTACATTCTCTGATCAAAAACAGAAGCAACTTGAGCTTAAAAGTGTACTGTCATCTAAACGGACAATAAGGGAGGCAATCCATTGAAAGTAACGGAGATGGATAGGCCTAAACAAGATTTAACTGATCTTAAATAGCTCTCTAAGTTCTACGTAACCAACTTTTCAGTGAATACTGACGAGGAAAACATTTTGTGGCAAAAAATAAGAGAAACAAAGGTAGAAAAAGAAAAACGCCTTTCAAACGTTCCTACAAAACAAGTTTTGAAGGAACATCTAAGACTGTCCTCACTTGAAAAGTGACAAGAGGCAGAGCTTCTATAGAACAGAGCCATTTATACACCTCCCCAGCAGGCATAACTGATGCAAAAAAAAAAATGTACTGTATCTATTAGTGAAAATGACCATCATTTTACAGCAGATTAGATGTAGAAGAATTGAATGAGAAGTGCAATATGCAGCCATCTGATTCGAAACAGAAAATTTTGTTTAGTTGTACTTAATATTCTTCTTTGTTGTCAGTGTAAACTACATAGGATGTTTGTCACCTGCAATTGTAGTCTTGAAATAATGACTTATTTAATTAAAAATAACATTAATAATGAACAACCATGCAAAGTACTGAATCTTTGTTTATAAAGTAATGGTAAAATTTAACAAGAAAGTCTGAGTAATTAGGGATCCAAGTGTAAATATTCTACCCAGAGATGTTACGTTTGAATATTAAAGTACAATTATTAAATCTACATGTTGATACATTAAATTTCCATAAACATAGATGTATCTGCGTAGCACTTATGACCACATACATTGAAATGTAAGTGGTTTACAATAATATTTTTTTTTGAAATAGGACCATTAGTGCTAGAAAAAATTAACGATTACACCTAGCCATTTCTATGAATTCACATTATAGCAGTACTATATTTTATATGGAAATAAAAAAACCTGTGCACAAATATTGTTCTTATTTTTTTACAGCCATTTAACACTTCAATTTCCCACAATGTAAGTTTTATCGTGTGTGGCACTTTTGTATTCAATATGCATTTTGTTCTAAAGCCACATAAATTACTCAAAATTACCACAATATGAGTCATTCACCAATAATTTTATCAGATTTTGTTAAAGCCTTATATTTGTGGCCACTTTCATAAATAAATCACACAAAAACAGTCTACTAATACAAATTACTGTACAGACTTCAACGCCTGATATTTTTCATGTCTGTACATTAAAACCTCGACTACAAACAGTTGCAATAAACTCTTATTGAAAAATTTCTATTATGCAGAGCTACTCGGATTCAAATCATTTTGGTTACAAAATGCTCTAATATAATTGAAAAGTTACTTCCACAATTTATTTGATAGGTGCACTATGAAGCTTCAAGAGGTAAAAGGGGGAAAATAAATGTATCAGCCAGGACATTATACAGAGGAACATCGTTAATTTAAACTCTATTCAGCAGCTGAACCCTTACGCTATGGGATAAAAAAGATTTAATTATGCCAGATAGTGTAAATAAATTTTTTTTTCGTAAATAGTTTATTTGTGGTTAATATCAAGAGGGAAAACCATGTACCATATGTTTACAGTCATTCAATTTAGCATTGTTCCACTAAAGTTGCATGTCCCAATTTAGCAATATTTTGTATATTCAACTATAGTCGAACGTCGCAGTTGAGTTGTTAAAGAAGACATGGTGACTGTAAGAAAGTTATTACTTTATCCTGAAAATATATTTACAGAACTTTTATATTTTTGTATGTAACTGTTAACACAAAAATCAAGACTAGGATAATCACAAGGACAATATCTGGGAGTTGAAAACCTGGGTCCTACTGAAAGTAAGGGGAATATTTTACCACTGCATACAGCTGCGGCAAAACAAGCTCTCCAATTCAATGAAGAGCAAGCAATTAAGACGTCCACTATTTTTTTTTTTTCAACAAAAGATTTTGGACTCTCTACAAATTTTAATTTCATTCAACGAAAACAGAAATTACAAGTTTCATAACAAATGATGGCAAGATGGCATCAACTGCAAGGTTATTAGAGATGGTGAGACACACTTGGTACAATAACAGGAGCTGGGAGAGGAGTCGGCCATGGCCTTTGTTAAGAAACCATCACAGCCATTTGCCTGGAGCGATTTCAGGAAACCATGGAGAATGGCCAGAGCCGGGAATCAAACTTGGGTCCTTCCGAACAAGAGTTCAGTGTGATGATGTTGCACCACCTTGCTCAGTCATAATAGATGCAAACCATAAAGGAATACGAATAATTGATTAGAACACACTTATTAAGTTCTTAAATATTTGGTTGCCCATTTACTATTATTTTCGGCTCCCATTCCAAAATTAGGGGAAGGGGAGGGGCTTGTCCCCTCACTGTTCTGCCACTGGCATGAAAT
Organism: Medauroidea extradentata; assembly: GCA_003012365.1. Lineage (NCBI taxonomy): Eukaryota > Metazoa > Arthropoda > Insecta > Phasmatodea > Phasmatidae > Medauroidea > Medauroidea extradentata. The sequence goes on from PNEQ01025688.1 coordinate 145,016, forward strand.
TAAATATGCCAATTTGTATGTACTTTTTTAAATATTTTACATCATGAGCACAAAAGAAAGATACAACTCGTAGATCAATGCATTACACTACTCTGTACAGTATAAATGTGCTTGTCAGATGGTATTAAACTAAACAGAGAATGTATAGCTTCCGTTTGTCAACAATGCAAAAAATAGGACAATCAACTCTTACTTTTCTCTCACAACTATCAAATATTACCTGAATTACCAAAGATGACAACAAATTCCGAAATCAGACTTGTTTGGTTTCACAGGAAAATTCAATATGGCAGGTACTTATATAAAAAAAAAAAACTTTTAACAACTAAGGTTCAAGTGCAGGTTTGCGAAAACCTTTAAAAATCAAGGGTTCTCTGGTAAGGCTGCTGAATATCTTATTTGAGACATTACAAGGTGGGCGTTTGTTCAAAATAAGACGATTTATTTAACTTCTTTTAGCACTCATTTTTTTTTAATTCCAAAAATATTCACTGAAAGGAGTGGTAAAATTAATTGTGAAATGTTATTAGCCTACTTTGATATGATGATTACAAATAAATACCAGAAATATAATTTATGTGCCTACATGGCCATGGCACCACTCCAAAAAAAAAAGTTTTTAATCATTTGAGGATGTAGCTACCGCAAAACCAAGTCACAAAATATTAAAAATGTTATTAAAGACACTGAAGCAAGACTTACTGATCTGATTCTGTTTATGTAAGTTTTGTCAGGTTCACACAAAACTCATTACTAAATAAAAAAAAAGAAAATCCACAATTTGCCTTTATTTCCTTTAGATACCAATTACATTTAAGGATAAAAAACAATGGAAAAAAAAGTCACCAAATAAATATAATAATTACGTATGACCACGCCAAATTACTATACAAAGCACTAGAGAGGAACTTCCTTTACAGGCAGTAATACCCCTTTTATAGTAACACACTAAACTCAGAAGCCATATAAGTATTACTAAATATTTACAAAACAACAAAAACACAGTATGGCATTACAATAGAACCCTTACATTTAAATCCTTATAACTACTTAATATAAATGCATATATTTACAAAACCTTAACCTAAGTTTTCATCCCCAATTGAGGAAAATTAGATTACAAGTCAAGCATGCCAAACCACTAGGCCAATAAATGCCGATTTTATACATTACTGAACACATCAGCATTTTTCATCAATTTATGTGAAACAGTTCTGAAGAAAACTGTACATTATTCAGAACAGTTCCGTTCAATTACATTTTAATGTTACTTTGTCTTGAGGGAAGTTCATTTAATAAAAAATATCTATCAAATTTGTTGTATTTCCATCACATTGGATAGGACATTATCATGCACACATATTCTTGATAAAAAATAGCTCAAGTACAACACATACAATTCATGCAATAATTCCACGCCAAGTTGTGGCTGTACCATGAGCAATTCAGCTCAAACTCCATAGAACTTACACTGCTGCAAGTTAACTTGATAAATCCTGTACCTTACTTACAAAAAAATCTACAGACTACTAACTGCAAATTCATAACAAATGTTCTGCGAATAGAGTCTTATCATTTCAAATAGGTGAAGATTGACATAGTATGATTAAATGACTGATTCAGCCAAAGCTTTATCATATTACACTCTTGCACCATCTAACGAAAAATCAAACCAACTTAAACATTTAAAATACAGAGTTAATTTTCTGGGGAAAAAAAAGCCACAACTTTAATTGTGTACATCAAAGTTTGTTAAGAGCTTTAAGAGCAAGTTTGTTACCATTTGTGTACTAATAAAAATATGTACACACCTATTAAATTAAAAGTTGATACTTTGTCAACAGTACGTAACTTAATATCAGCACACAGAAGACTTTTAACTTCGTTATGACAACTTGAGAGTGATTAAAAAAAAGATAATGTGAGTCCTCCATTATTTTTTAAACTGCAAAATAGGAAAATGTGAGCCCATGTCTAAAAATTATTTTGGAAAATATTTAACCTTAAATTACATAAACCTTATCTTTTTGATTCTTTAGCAATATCTACTGCTTAAAAAAACCAAACCAGAAAATACAACAGACTCTGTGTTGAGTAATTTACCTTATAGGAAAACAAAGAGAACCAAATTAGAATATTTTCAACCTTAACATACTGACTGCCACATTAAATAAAAATGGGAGAATGAAAGAAAAAAAAGATAAAAAAAAATAAAGGAGAAAACAACTTCACTAAATTTTTCTGGAGATTAGTTTAGTTCATTTCCACACAATACTGCATTTAAAAAGTTCAAACTCAGGTCTATATTCTGATTTAAGTTCTATGACGAGCTGGAGAATAATTTTTGAGAGTATGTAAAAATATCGAAATATATCTTTAATATTAAGTGTACATCAAGACTACAATCTCTTTTTACAATCTAACAATCACTGGCAAATTTTGGGAGAAAAATCTGGCGAACGTTTTTAATAAACAATTAATTTACCTGGAAAACATTAACAAAGCTATACTATTAACTGCATCACACCAAAACAATCAAGGATATGATAGAACCATGTTAAAAAAAACAACAAAATTTAAGTCTCAGGCATGCATTCTTCCAGAGTACAAACTATGGTACATATACTAATTACTGATGACAGCATTAATCATTTCACAAATGAGAAAAGAAAAAAAAATTATTCCAAAAAGTAATTTGGCCAATGGTAAACCGAGTTTATGTAATTCCCAACTCAACAAAAAAAAAAACCATTTTGTTTGAGGTAGACATAGTGGACATTGTATATTTTGTGGGTTCTCTCAAGGTACTATCTTTTCCCCCCACCAATGTAGTCCATTACTACTCTACCGAATAATCTTAACTGAAGTTGCATTCTGGAATGAGATAAGTAAGTACATTTACAGATTTGTCATTAAGTGCATGTCATTCCCGAGCTAGCATGAACACAACAAATCTTCTCATTCTGAAGGTGTTATTTACAAAATATAATTTAGAATACAAGTTTGAAAAACTTATTTCAAGACCACAAAATATTTAATTGGAAAAAATTATATAACTGTAGTCTGTACAATTTGAATTGCTACTTGTAATTCCTGGCAATCACTGTTTAAATACAAATACTGTCTTTTAAAATTGTAACATTACAAATTCAGGGCAGAAAGAGAAAAATTTAATGCTTTGTTTGCCAACATTCACTTTAAATTACTGTATTTTTAACCTGCCTTGTATCTAGATAATGTACTGCCGTGGACTTATCTACCTATCGAAGCTAAGACTACTAGTCTGGTACCTTAAAAGGTCCTGAAATAAGTTATATGGTATAATAAATAATTCCCAAAACTATAACAAAATAACTGTGTACTTATTACAAAAAACTGCAACTAATTAAACAGTAAATTGTTGATTCATTAGAAATATCCACTATACAGTCAAGCAAATTTAAAATCAAAATAAGTACTAAAGTAAAGTACATAATATCTCTGAGGCTCAAATATATTAGGGAGGCAAAAGTAACTTACGTATGCACATGAAACTCTACTAAAAATCATAAAGTAAATTCATTACCAGAGCACAAACAAAACACACACTAATGATTCTCTACTTGGTCTTGAAATAAACTCATAATCAAAAGCATGGGATCAAGATTAACAAGATTTCACTCTACTGATTGGGATTATTCACTACACCTACTTTCTCAACCAAGTCTATGATAAATATGTAGGTATGTAACCCCTCTACCTTACAGGAAAATAAGCCCTCCAAAAAAATTTAAGCCCGCCAAATTCAGTTGACGCAGGAGGTGGGCACTCCCCCACTCATTTCTGAACACAGGATTGACGCAATTTCATTTTCTGCCGTCTTGCTTTGCTTTTCACATCCAAACATACTGGTCTGTGAAATTAGCGCTTACAGACAATCTATATTTAATAAGCTACTAATTTTAAAATGACTGCTTTATTACTACTTGCAAACATCACTTGCTTAACATTAGAAATGTTAGAAGTGGAACAGCATGTACGCATTATACTATAAAATCACAGCAATATCTGTCAGCCATTAAAATCATTATTTACACCCTGTCCAAAGAGTCCTACCACTGACCTTGACAACAGCTACAAACTTAGTTGGTTCAACTCTCCATTTAATGATGCATTAACATTGCCTACAATACACAGTGAAATTCATTTTCTTTTACAATTAATTTAGTTTTAAGATGCAATTTTAAGCGATCGTTAGGAAAAAATCTGCATTGAAAAAAATCAACAAAAAATAAAAGACAAAAATAAACCCTATCACGCTTGAAGGTTACAAATACCAACAAAACACACATATGTATCAACTAGCAGATAATGATACTATTAACATACAAACAAGCAAGTGTTCAATTTTTTTAGCATAAGAAAATGAATAAAACCACCCATTTAATTTTTTTTTAAATAACACACATACTTTGGATACCAGGCATAAAATAATAACAAAGATATTTATAGCAACATGCATATTAAGCTTGATACACAAAAAATTACACATATGGAAGCGACATAAATAATACCAAGACCTCGACAATAACAGCATTCATTAATAACAATCAAGATAATCTACAGTTCATCACACAGAACCTTGATACACAAAATCAACACTGCTCCAAAATGACACACCACAACCTCCTTAAAAGTACAAAAGCGTAACAATTTCAGAAGCAACACAAATCACTTTTTAACCTTTTGCCATCAATTTTATTCGGCTGTCAAGCTCTAGACAACTTTTTTTCCACACCAAGCAAGTAAATTAACTTCTCCACATAACCTTAGATTATAGTGACTTGTGACATTAGACAGCACTAGTTCACATCTGGAGAGGGAAAGGAAAGGGAGAAGGAAGACCACCCCTGGAAGACGACATTAAATTACACCCCTGGTGTCTAGAATGAACATCAAGAGTCTGTGCCAACTATGTTTCAAATGAATGAGCCAGTAAGTTCAATGCCTTGGCCTACCATTTCTCAAGCAGTAAATTGAAACCAAGAATGATACAACCATCCGTGGGACAGACATAGCAAACCCTCCAAATGATTATCAGGCTGTATTGTTTATTGTCTTATAATGTGCCCAAATGTTTATTTTAAAAAATTTACTTAAATGAACTGAATGTTGGCATCAAAATCATATATTGTAACAGATTTTTTTACACAAAAGATAATTTTGTTTACTGAATTAACATGAAATTAATTTTAATCCCCAACTAACAATAGTGTCCAAAGACATTTTGAATACTGGAGTGAAACATACCTAATTCCCACAATCACAGCTGTTATGTTAGCATTATTCCACTTATTCACTGTTAATGTACGTACAGTAGCATCTATTGCAAATAAATTTTAAGAAAGTCTCTATCAGAAGTGAAGTATTGCTTTCCGGCTATGACAGCAAACTAAGGCATGACAATATTTGAGGCAACAGGCTCCATCATTGTTATTTATAAATATATAATAACGTACCTATTTTATTTTTTTGTGTAAAAAAAACTTGCATGACTGAAAGCGAAGTGTAATGAGCATGGCATTTAGTTAATTTTTCTACTTCAATAACTTTGTGGACAATCTCACTATGATTCCAGATACTGCAATGTGGTATAAAAAAGTGTAAATCTTTTAACTTAGCCTACTACTACTACTTGCAAGCATGTTATAATTAACTAATAAATTTTTGCACCACTCTTTATTGAAGTTCCCATTTAACAACATCAGCAATAATTAACAGATAATATATTAAAATAATGAAAAATATATCTCAATTTGCTATATACTGTATATTCAAAAGTAAAAAACCACCTTCTGGAATTAAGCTGAACCAAAGTACAAAATAGCACTGACACATACTATCTGGAATGTTTCAATATGGATAATTGGACACGTTAAGCCGAAGGCGAAAATAATTTCCCAATTCTACGGTTTCAAAAATTCATAAAAAACTATTCTTTTCCAGCCACCACAATGATAGCAAAATGTTCAGTTTTAAAATTCCAAAATTTTTGCAAGCACCAAATAAAAATATATCCAAGACAAACTTAACAATCATTACAGTACTTCATAAAAAAAATTAGGTTCTGCAACTATTTCAACTAATAAATTCAATAATGGCCAGTTTGAAGTGGGCAGAACATTGTATGTACAGTCAAACCTCTATCCATCGTTTTTCAAGGGACCAATGAGAAAAACCGATGCATCCGAGAAAACGAAACATGCGGGAAACACACTACCCCCCCCCCCCCTAATTAATATTTAAAAAAAAAAAAAAAAAAAATTCACCTCAAAAATTATTTTTAATATGTCCACCACATGAAAATTTGCTTCAAATATGTGTGTATTGAATATGGTCGTAGCTTCATTTGTATTACCGACGATCTCGTTTAACGTAAAAGGTGGCAATCCGAGACATTTGGCCATGTCAGCATGCTTTTCACCGGGACATTTCTCTACCTCCTTTATTATTTCAAGGCATTCTTCAAGTGAGCGAACAGATTTTAAAGGCCGCGACATTGTTACAGCAATAATTTATAAATACATTTCACAGGCCTTAAAATAAAAATAGTGTACTCCACTTGTTAACAAAATTCAAAAAACTGTTTTTATCTAAACAAAAAACGTAACAAGAACGAGATACATATTTACAAGGCAAAACGTAACCTCTCCCCGACTCATGCGCTTGCGCTCGGCTGCCTTCGGCTTTACACGGAAGTGCACAAAATGGCGGAAGAAAATTCCCAAAATTCTGGACGTTACTGCAATTTATTCACTAAACTTTACTGAAATGTAAAAATAAAAGCACACATTTACAATAGAACAAAATGAATTTGTACAATATACGTGTTAGAAATCTATTGAAAATAATTTGGATAACATAAAAAATTTTACCACTGTAAAAAATTACGTTTTTCTGTTCGTGGCAACATGTTTGTTGTTCGTTTAACGAAAATACGGCAATGTTTGTGCTTACTACAACCTACAGTACGTAAAACATTCCTTAAAATAAGATGAACGGTTGCCAATCATATTTGAAACAATAACGGTGAAATTTATAGTCAAACCAAACCAAACATATTACGTTCGTCCGTATTTTTGACAACTATAAATGTGTGCCTTGAGCAGTTATGATACGTTCTTTACGCCTGTTTGTTTCGAGAAGTGTATACGAGCGTGGTATGAAAACGTAAAATGTAAGTTAACTTTTTTTTTGTTTTTGGTGAAAATGTCTGAACGGTCGATGCGGGAAATTTATGCATATAGGAACGATCCATGTGGGTTTATTTAACATTGTTTATATAGGCAATTTGTCGGGACCGTGAAATACGATCGATGGATGCGGGAAAACTCTTACAGTTCAGTATATTAACATTTTTATGTGGCATGTATTTTTTTTTCAGGAAATATCAATTATTTTAATTTACCTATGTGGTGTTCACTTGCTTAGTTAAAGCATTAAAGTACAGACTTAATTTCCACTTTACTTAACTAGACCATTAAAAAATGAAAACTATCATACTAAATTATCTACAGCTAAATCATTGGTTGCTTGCTGCCATAAGGTGTCAAGTAAAACAAAGGCAAACTGCAAAATTCACATGAACTTACAACTGTTTGAAATCTAGCTTATGCCCAAAAGAATATGCAGATACTTGAAGTCCCTATCTATGGATCATTTCAGAAAATGTCAAAAAATCACACAATATTTTCATTGCTGAAGGTTTTCAGAATGTGTGCCAATAGTGGCTTAAAATAGTTTTCAAACAATTAAATAATTTTAGAATATCAAAACATTTTTTTCACTGTATTTCATTGCACAATCATCGCCATCGTGTAATTTTCCCATCTAACTTTTAAGATGACAGAAATGGTAAAAATGTTTTCATCACATAATTGTCGCACCGCAATGTTTTGTTTATGTTGCCGCAAGAATCTATCATAGTTAGTACCAAAATATTCCGCTGGAATGAAATAGTAACATCGTAGCACTACTACAGTCCGCCATCTTGTGTGTTTGTCTCGCATGTGGACTTTTCCAACTGAACGTAGCATATCTATGACGTCGCAAAATAAAAATTAAGTTTATAAACACTGCAACGAACTGTATCGGAAATGCCACAAAAATGTTCTATCTTAACTGTAAATCACTTTCTACTTTCAAATATTTTGAAATGTCTGTCAGCAATGCATTTTTTACAGTACAACTTACAGAAGGCGAAAAGAAAAACTTCACGTGAAGCGGAAGTTGGAAAACTACTGTATCAATCTGTTTTCTAATAACTAAAAGTACGTATTTACTGGTAAATTTTTATCCACAATTTTTACTACGTAAGTACCGGTAAATACTGCTGACCACAAAATGTGTTCCCAACAAATGTACATATTTAGTTATCGACAAAATTAGGTTGCCGAACAAAAACAACATAACCTCTAAGGTCTAGTAAGTTGTATAAATTTACTGTTTCAGGGTTCATACGTCAATATTTCCGCCAAAATTACAGACTTATGTACTTGAATATAAATAGGGTGAGCAACAAAATATTTTAGTTTGAAAAAAAAATTTACCACAGGAATTTCCCTCGTGTAATGGTCGCACCCACAATTTTTTGCACTAAATTTGGAAAAAAATATGTGACGATCATGCTGTGAAATATGGTAATTTCTACAGAATGCAAGGGTTTACATAGTCTCTAAATGTCAACAAAACCATTTAACATTGCATACTTTTAAAAAAATGCTGAAATTTAAAATAAAAATTTCAAAAATTCTATAATTTTTTTTTTTTGGTACGTTCAGTGTCTTAGTAACTTTGTGTTTTTTTTGTGTCGTCTGGCAGGATCATTTAAATCCGCTACAGTATTTACTTTTCGCTGTTATAAAAATTTCCTCAAATGAAGTGAAAATTTATTGGTAAAAATTGCAGTACAGAATTTATTCTTTTTAAAAATAATTGCTTTTAGGAATACTGTAAAACTATTTCAATAGTTGCACGTAAAAATATTTAAGTTGTTACTTACTACTCTTGAATAGCATTTGTTTAAATCAAATGAAACTATACTAGTTCACAATAATATAGGCATGATATAATATTCACGAAATTAAATAAGAGAAGTTCCCCAACTACACATTCCCCAACCAACGCACAGCGTTAACCACTGAACCTAAAAATGGGAAAATTTCCGGGTGACCGTTTCTCAGGACTTGGGCAACAACTAAGAAAGGAAGCCATTGTGTTCATTTGTGTTTTCATTGATTTACTGTCTACAGTTACTCTGTTATTTGCATTCGTTCACTTTCCTCAAGATGTGTGTGTTTCTGCTGTGTCATATACATACAACTTTTTTTTTTGCTGTTTGTTTTGTTTTGTCTGTTTGTTGCTGTAATTATATTTATTTTTGTCTGTTTCGAACTTACGGATTTCCTTTTGTGGAATAATCTGTCATATATTTAATTTTCCTTGGTTTATGTTTTGGTGCTTGTTTTGTGCTCAGTTTTCTTGTAACTCATTGACCGAATTCCTAGTAAAATTATATATGTCTACCCATAATTGCCAGTTGCAAACAAAGTCCTTTTGTTTGTTTACTTATCTGTTATTGTGATTTCTCTGGTTATCTATGACACATCACTTGCTGCAATGGCGTATGCCCAAACCCACTGACAAATAAAGACTTATTTTTCTCATTTGGATGATGATTAATGGAATAATAAAAAACTTAACTAGCAGTATTTTTCAAAACATGGCCACAACCTCTTAGAAGTCTAAAGAGATAAAATGTGATTTCAATATTGTTGATACAGCTGAAATCCAACATGATATCATGCTTTTCACTTCAAATGGATACGTATACAAGTACCTAAAATACGACCGAGATTCTTCTGAACTCAACCACCAAAAGCACCAAAATATGTAAAATTTGTCTTTAAATAATACTTTATGTTTATCAAATTGGCTGAATTATCAAGGTGTCAGTTGCTTCAGAATTATGCATGGGGAAAATTAAGTCCTCCTAGACGACAATCCAAATAAGTTCAGATATCATTGAAAAGTAATTTATGTTAAGACTCATTCAGCAATCCTATTGATACATAATTTATCAGGTGCAATCTCTCTGTGAACAGACCTGTACATAGCAGGAATCTTTAACTGCAAGGCCTCGGGCAGATCACTAGCATTCACACATTTTCCATAACAGCACAAAAGTCAACAAAAGGATTAAAATGATCCTGTGAAAAGTGTGGTTTCCAGCAGTTATTTATTGGGCTGTGTTAAATGGTTCTGACTAAACTCTTGCATATACAGTACTACTAGTAAAAATTTTGACAAATCTCATTCTTTAACAGTCTGGACTACAATGTAAACATTATTGAAAAATTTTGAACTACCCTTGAGTAACAGTATGTACACATAAAATATGAAAATCTGAGAACTTGTGCAACCGTGTCTTGTGAAACCTGCGGCAACAGCAATATTTTACGTTACACACAGCTCAACATTATAGAAAGCTTATTGCATTTGAATATGAATTATCAATACTAATATACCGGTAAATAAGCATAATAAATAAATAATTAAATTATCCAAACCAGGAGCGTATTGAAAAAAAGGATAAAGGGTTGGGGAAATTTCTAGGATGATATGCCTCCCCTAAAAACCCTCATATTGTCATAAACTCCAGTAAACTACTTTAAAACCGACTACAGTGATCTCTCAAGTTTAAGGTCTTCCAGTTTAGTGATTCTTTCACTTTTAAAATTGTATTTTTTGGTCCCATCCACAGTTCCAACATACTTTTATCATCCAATTTAAGGACGATTTTTTTCAGTCCGTTTAGAGTCGTTAAACTGAGAGATGACTGTAAATAATATTATAAAACTGACAAATAACGTAATTACAATGAAATGAAATAATATCATAAAATTGACATCAAATAATATCATAAAACTTACATGAAATAATGTCATACTGTAAAACACTAATTTTGTATAATAAATAAAATTTTGTTTCTTAAAATTACTATGAGACAGTACTGCACCATCCTTCTTATGCCAGAAATCTTAAGTCTATGTATGTGCACAATAGAGCCAACATTACCCCAAACCAGAAGTCTGGATCCCCATCCAACTACTTGCTCACCTGCATTTTACATACACACAGTACAGTATTGGATGTATAGACACTTGTGAGACAGTCTGAGAATTATTTCATATTACTTAAATTATAAAAATTATCTGCTAAGCACACAACCATTTGCAATATCAATGGCCCAGTTCAAAAAGAAAACTGAAAAAATTTATGTTTTGAATAAAATGTATTAGAAATGTTTTTTTTTTTTTTTTGAAAGTACATATGCAGCTCTTTAAAATGGTTAAAAAGTTTATAGTCAACCTTTGGTGAAATTTTCCAAATTAAAATCAAACAGAATAATTTTTTTTTCTTTACTGTTAAACAGAAACAAGTACAACATTTAAAAACTTTGTTTGTTGCATTTCTTTCTAATGGTCTGCTGAACTCAAAATTGCCATTTTTTTTCTAGTTATTTTGAACTGAACCATCGGTATGATTAATAATATGTAGCAAATTTTTGAAACCATTTCAAAAACCATTTTTTTTTTTCTTCTTTTACCTTATGCTTAACTGTTATAGTACTTCAGATATCTATAAACACAAATAATTTGAGATTCAATAAAACTCTGCAACAAGACTTTGCTATCTTGGCATACAAATTGCCAAAAAAAAATGTGTTTATTATGAATTGGTCCTTCACTACTGAATTAAAAAATTGTGGGAAATCTTAAGTTTACCAGAGTTAAAATTTATTCAATGACAAAACATTTCACAAAAATTTCTGTAAAATGGGAAATCCTAAATAAATGCCATCAAAAGGTAAGATTATAAAAAAAGTTGCAGGAAAACAATTGATTTTACAATAAATAACCAACTACGTATTAAGAATTAATATTATACATAACAAAATTGTGTACTATTTTAATGGAGGAAATTCTTCAGGTTTGAGCTCAAAATTTGTGTTATAACTGTTAAATTTCGTAAGAGAATAATTAAGACTTTCAAGACCAACAAGAGATGGTGGCGTAAACTTACAACTCTTGGACGGGGGAGTAAATTTACAACTCTTAGAATTTGCTCTAAATATGCAACGTTCATCATCATAATTTACAGCGGTATTTTCATTGTGGTTATTGTAGTAATGTCCAACAATGGAAGGATAATCAATCTTTTTCTTAAAATGATTACCAGGAACAAGACTAACATCAGGACTTGTACCCATATAGTAAGGTGAGGTTACATTATCCGAAACGTTTTCATTGTACTGAAATTGATGAGTTAGAGTATCTTCATTAAACAAAAGGACACCATTATGATCTTGTTTAGACTCATACAGACATTCAGAAACACTATTTTGGTCATTCAAGAAAGGTTGTGGGCTCCCAGCTGCAGAGTCGAAAATCAGAGGACTTGTATTTGCAGACTCATCTGACGTAAGTGGTGAACTACATGCCCCGACATTATGTTCTGTCCCTTTCTGGTCACCTCCTGCTAGATCTTGAGATGAGCTCTGTTCAAGAGCCATCTTCGCAAGAGAATTTAGAAGAACATTCCTCGACCTTACTGACTTGTATGCGGGCTTCACTTGCTGAACCACATCATCTGTTACCTGACATTTCTTAGTCTCCTCTTCCAAGTAAGTTGCTTCCTCAATCTTCTTAACCTCGTATTCCACGTCTGTTGTTTCACCACTCTTATTGGCCTTGTCACTCACATCCGACTTTGATGACTTAGCAGGAACACTGCAGGAGCTAGATGACGGAGAAGGGGATGAAGATGTTGATCCAACACAAGATGCAGAGGTGCCAACAGAAGACACATCATCGTCAACTATTGCTTCTTCAAACTGTCCTTTCTTCTCCCTCTCCTCTTGCGCTAAAAAATAATTGCAATACTTTTAAAATATAGCCTAGTCAAAAATGTATGAACATTAGCATTTAATGATGCAAATAAGGTGAAAGATCAATACAAAAAAAAGAAAACCTAATGTTAGGTGCAGTGGTATGACAGTCCTAAAAATAACTGTCATCATTCCCCATAAAAATTTGAATAAGTATAACACTATTCTAAAAACTGGCATCTTTAACCTACTGAATCAGTGGATGTTCCACAGAAGACATTTAACTAAATTACAGTATTAACAAAATGAAGCACTATGATATGGTTTTAAGTAACATTATACCTACGCAATGTCATCGAGAACTGCACTGAATATATATTTTTAACATGATGAAATTTGTAATGAAAAGCACCTGGCCTCATCAGCCTAAAATTTTATTTATACTTTTGTATAATTTTATTATTTTAAGTAATTTTATAATGATTTTCACTATAGTTAGGAAAATTAACCCAACACTTAGAAAGCCTACTTACACACAGAACAGAGCGTTGATGAGGTTTTCGATAATATCTCCACAACAAATTGATTAGGATCACAATTAAAAATGAAGGTAATGGCCTCATCTTACTCAAAAGTGCATCGAAATGGTATTAGTTAAGGTTGTCCGGTCAGACCTGCGAGGTTACCCACCTGCCCCGAAGAGCTGTGGTCCACTGAAGTGTATTTCAGTTATCAAATCATTATATTGTATATATTTTTATTTAAGTTAATACTTCAGCTAATGAAGATAACTCAACCAAAATACCCTGATGAATAAACAAATTGTTGAAAAGACAGTAGTTCTGGGTAACTACCAATCATAATATTTGTGATTTGTAACTGGTTAATCCTACAGATCATGTAATACCAAAAACCACCTATGCTGTTGTATTAACCAACAACAGCTTTTAATTTATTTTTATTTAGTTTGTATCTATTTTTTACATGAATTTTCCTTTTGGTAGTCTAACCATGGTGAACCATTAAAAATATAATGTGATTAGGACTCTGCCGAAAACATGGGGGGGGGGACATGTTTATGTAAATGAAAGGAAGAGGCCGCTAGGCTATCAGTATGTACAAACGTCAGAAGTACAAGTAGTACTCACATTTTGGTACTTGACAGATACAAAAATAGGACAACATGATTATGTGTCGTCCTATTTTTGTGTGAATCTGTCAAAAAACAGGTTTAGATATTTATGAACAGTTCGGTTATGCAGGTTTCCAGACCCATTTGTTTTTTACCTTAGAAAATTAGTTTGATTTGATTTAAATGAAAGTCATACAGAAGCAGATTACTTATATACTAGGTACGTGTATATCGAATTTCCTTGTCACAGGGACACATGTAGTCAACTTCCTGTCAGTGTTTTACTCGCTAAAAGCCGGCTGGCCATCCTATATTGTTGTGTTGTGTTGCTGCCAGCCTAATGTGAGTTCAGCTTATTTTTACAGGAATTCCTTATGTAAAGCTCAAAACACAATGGATTATTTTCTTTATGATAAAAAATCAGATCTGACGATTTTCTTTGTGAATGGTGCTACTGTAATCACAAAACAGTGTTAGTTTTTAATATACTGCACAAGTTTTAATAGCTGTAAGATCCTGAACTTAATAAATAGAATAATTTTGAAACACATGTACTATTTTGTCCACAACCATGGTTGCCAATGCAGCAAGTGGCTGTAACAGACACTAATTGCTAGAATTTTGCAGGGCAAGCAAGCGTACGAAAGCTTTTTAAGAACGTTGGTTATTCGCGGATGACAGCTGAGGCCAGCTGGACAATATGCTGCAGAGAAAATATTACCTTCATAACAGAGATTGTTGAAAGTTCAAAATCATGTAGATTGTTTTTTAATTCTTTCTTGCCAGTGCTTTTTTTGTTAAAAGTATGTGACAGATAAATAAACGCTGAAAAGTCAAACTGAAATCTATACATTTTTGAAAGACAGTGTGGGAAAACTACAAAAACAACAATCCCAGATAATACCAGCCAACTTTACAAAATAAACACTGGCCCAGAATGATGCATTTGTTAAGAAGCGTGAGCTCTTACACCACAATTAAGTATACAAGATTTTGGCAACTTCTTCAGAGGAAGAAATACTCTAGGAAAATTTTTGCTAAGAAAGTTGGCAGTATGGTATAGGATAGTGACGGCCCGATACTGGAAAAACCCGATACCGATGCAGGTTCCGATATGCAAGATTTTACCGATCTGATACCTGAAAACTGATATTTTTAATATCTGTAGGAAATCTTGTTTTCTGTTTGAAAAGATAAACAATTTGAGTAAAAAAAGTAATAAAAATTTCACTGTTCTTTATTTAGACTATAATAACAGTAGTGAAACGCTGCTTTAAAAAACTAATAAAATACAAAACTAGACACTAGAATAGTATAATAAAATACAAGCTTGAAAATGTGTTGATAATATCAACTTGATATGTGTGGTCAGTCATTACACTTTAAAAATGCCACAGTCAACCTCCATAGCTTCTACTTCAAAAGATACACAATAATTTGTGTTAAAAAGAAGTTCATTAGGAATTTTTACGTAGTGGTTTAAGTTTAAGAAATAAGACTTAGGTTCTGATGTAAAAATGTCAGTAACTGAACATGATGTGGTGAGAGGTGGTTACTTTTTTTTTGTGCAAATTCCGTTAGAGGTGCTAAACAACCTCTCTGAAGCTACGGAAACAGGAGGAACGGCCAGTTTATTTTGAGCAAGCAGTTTTAGGTTTGGTAAATATACAATTTTTTTCCAAAAGAGCAAAGTGTCAAGTGTCATCCAACAGTGGAATAGTAGGCTCTGTTAAGTACCGAGTCAATTCATTTGGTGCATCAGTTGTGGTTTGAGATGCATCTGACATCTGAATCATTTCTGCACAAATCTGCTGCAATACCGACACTTCAGTTTGAGGCTGAGGAGTAGGTACTACTACTAATGGCATATTCCAATTGACTGCTCCAGGGTGCACCCGGTGCGCCCCGAAAACTGAAAATATGCAATAGTCACGTGATTGCCCCCAATGAGTGTGTATTGTTTATGCTCCAACAACAGGAACACACCACACTTACAGTGCAAAACATTTGTGGCAACAAAGAACTTGAAACACGAAATTCTTTAATCATAGGTACTCAAAAATAGCCAAAATTTAATTCCACGAAATTTGAGAGGTTACTTTACTGCAATTTTTCTTCTTGATCAATCGGTAAATAAATGTGCAGACAACTCGATCTTACTAACCTTACTATAATTTTACCTAATAACGAACACAGATATTAAAATAATCACTGTATGTTTGCATCACATAAACTTTTTTGCATTTTTTAAGTTCCGAACATTCATATAATTGCGTAAATTCTCCCACAGAAAACATTTTCTTTTTTTTACACAATCACAGGTCGCCGCCATAATTGCACTCATGGGACGGTGCGGCAAAAACTGCTCCCTAAAGGCCTCCGAAGGACTGCCAACCTCACAGAAACATAAAACGTAGTTCACTAAGAGGAATACAGGGTGCGTTCCGTGAGCACAGCGCTGTTGTGCTTTACGCTACATGCCATTCGGCAGCTTATACTCATAGAATACAGCAGCAGCACTGGAGTAGCAGAGCAGTCTCAGCGAAGACTTGACCACGCTATCTACAAGTGTATATTCTGTGACTTTTTTTTGCATTTAGGAATGGCATTTCGATCTTCACTTTGTTGTTTAACGATAAGAAAATAATTTTCCATTACTGTTTTTATGTTTTACAGCATCGCTGTGTGTGTTTTAAGTGAGAATTATTATACTTTGTAATATAATTGATTTGCGGTAAAGATTTTTAAGCAGTTGCTGCTAGAAATCTTTGGCTTGTTAACTCTTTCGGTTGTTATGTTTGTTTACATTTTACCGTTTTGCCAAATTTTAATGTCAAGTTTGTGAAATGATCTTTAGTAATGATGAATTGGTTGTAAACAGTTCAAATCAATATTGTTTTCAGTCACATTGCCGCCTTCAGATGGTAGGAGTAAAGGAATAATGTGCGAGTTAGCCGAGATAATGACTATGATCGAAGTACCGATATTATATTGCTGATTGTCGATAACGGTAAATGTACCGATAATGCCAATATCCGTTATCGGTAATCGCCAGTATAGGATTGCTGCTTTTTTTTAAATTGGTTTCAAGAAACCTATAACTTTAAACTGATAATTTTACCACTGACATGAACCATGGCCACATATGCCGAGATGTTGCAGGATACTAATAGTGTACAGTAAAGAGAATGACAAACTGAGGTGTTTTGTTGGATACATGTCATTGCTAGTGAATGTTGCAGAGTCTTAGAATGCCCACAGCTACATGCATGAGAAAATGAGTAACAAAAGTGAAGGAAGCCAGAAATGACTGCAGTCAACAAACACACAAGTAATTCCTAAATAGGAATATAGCCAGTATATAAGAGAAACCAAAAAACTAAAATCATAGAGACCCAGCAAGATGCAAGAAAATGGTGGCAACGAATAATTTTATGTTTCTGGAACTGGTATCTGCGCCTGTCTTCAGACACACAAACAATTGGAGAAACTCCAGCATGACCGCTCATCTTCTCCTGCTTAGTCCAAATGTAACTGTGGGTATTGTATGAATCACCAGCAAAATTTGCTAACAAAAAAAAAACAGCTTGTCATACACCCCCATTGCAATAATCATTCAAATATCACAATAAAGGAAATACTGTTACCTTCGCCAACACTACAATGAAAAAATTTCAAGCAACATGTGTAACTTTTTTGTTCATCCTTTTTCAAAAAGAAGTCTATGTTACTAAGTTACTTTGCAAAAGAGTAGTCTTTAGGCCCTAAATGAAATTACGTGCAGAATGTACATTTCGTAATCAAAGACATCTTTGTAATTTTTTTATTATGTATATTAATATGTTTCTCTTGAATATTGAGGCACAGTATTTATGAAAACAGTGACACTGTCAAATCATGACGCCTCTTACTGTAACCAGTGGGATGGGTATAAACTCTGTAGTGTTATACAGTAGTCTATATAAAATGGGTTGTCTATTGCTTTGTTGTACATCGCACCTAGGCAATAAACAGTTACCTTATTTTCCCAACAATTACAAAAAACTTGTTTACAACACCCACTGCTAGGGCCACAATTTTGTCGCAAAAAGATTTTTGCCCCACTTTGTTTCAGTGTCTAACGTGCACTATGGCGACTCTGCTTCATGATTACTGACAGCGTGCCTTTGTTTAGACATGTTTCCCATTTGACTGCACAAATCAGAATAACATTATTGTAACTCCGTACGTCTGTAAATTGCCAAGGCAAGTGATAGTAAAATCATCCAAACCCAGACTATGCAGCGGAGCTGTAGATGTGCACATATTGCATTGAAACCAAATGATGCAAAAATATTTTCGCCATATCATCGTGGCTCTACCCACTGCATGTAAGAACCTTACACATGGACTAACTCACAAAACACATACCTTTATGCATCATCTTTAGTTGATATTCAAATAAGTCTGTAGTGTAGCTATCCTTGTTTGCCTGAAACATTTCAATAAATAACATAAATATTAGAGAAATGATTACAAAATTCAGAACAAATTTTTCACTAATTAAACAACTAAAAATTAAACAATTATTTATCACAGTAATAACTATAGTAGTAAATTAATTCTTTTGTTAACAATTGATTAATAAGCATAAATTTTGCTATGTATATTTTCTACAACACAAACCAACATGCAACTAAATTTCCAAGGCGCATTATCAAAAAAATTACTACTTAGTGACATTTCTGTTGCAATAAAAAAATAAAACCATTTCATTAGCAAGAGTGCTCCAAGCAATATGTTACAATGAAATGTTTAAATTACATCAATAGTATTTTTAAAAAAATGATTGTTACAATATTGCTGAAGCTTACCTAACAGTGACATTCAACTACAGTCAAATTTACAAAATATTGCTAAACTGCCCCATGTGACTAGTCTAATTTTTTTCCCGCAGCAAAAAAGTAGAAAAAAAAATCTGTGTTGGCTGTTTACTGTAAATTGAGCCCTTTTGAAGACCGGCTAGTCCAGAATAACTAAAAATATTTGTTACTGTGGTCTCAGACGTTAACTTTTTGAGTATGATACACACTATTCACACTATGGCTATTACTTAGGGTTTCATGTCTTCATTAACAAACTGCTGAAAGAAAAAAAAAGTAGCCAGATCTTGAAAAGTGCTCAATTTATCACTATGGTTCATTCAGAAGGAAAAGTAACTCTTGCTGCGCTGCTTGGCAGTACTGGATCCTGATAATTATGTAAAGGGGTCAAAGTTGGCTGACGCCACCACCCGCTCCCATCTACTTTCGTTTTCCTAATTTTAATGTAAGACTACTGCCGTAATATAAAATTTCGTTTTAGAAGTTATAAACTTAATATTTTGATGCAACAAAATCTATACTTCAAAATTAAATGATGTACTAATTAAACTTATCAGTTCAGTTTAATTTACAGGTGTTGCACACACATGAACATTATATGTACATACTGCAACACGACACTCCAGCTTTATATTACAAAATAACTTCTAACGACTTTTCTTTCAGCCAAAAATTTACTAAATGAATACTTCTTAGGGTGATATTATTTCCTGTTTTAACTTTCTTAAAAAAGGTGAGGCCAGCCTGCCGACTTTGATATGCCACCCAGGGCACGTGCCACCTCTTGCCCCTTCATAGATCCGGCACTGCTGCTGGGGGTTGAAAATATGTACAAAGTTTTGTAACTATGATTACCAAAGTTGAAATAAAACTTTCTCAGCCAATTTTCAAATGATTGATAATTTGAAACAGTAAATACAGTACAGTATTGCATTTGGTTTAGGGCAATGTATAATTCAAACACATGTACTTTTATGAGACTTGTGATCGGTTAATAACATGATTCATACCATCTGGAAGCTCAAACACAATAATAAATAAAATATTGTAGTCCTAATCATGATGCACGACAGCACCAGCCAGCAGCCAATGCACAGCTACCATCTACTAGGGGTTACAGGTATCTGTCAAGTCCAGTCTACAGGTTAAGTGTATTGATAACGTAATTTTTTTTTTTTCAAATAATGTCATGGATATTCTTTTACACATAACCCAATGGTTTCTTTTTTTGCTTTAATTAATATATTGTCTCAAAAATATTTCTACAACATATTAATTTTGATATTTGCTTTAAAATGTATCACTCAACAGTATACATTAGGAAAATAAGTAGTTCTCACCACTAACTATATGGATTAATGAATTAAACAGTACTGGGCCCACAAGACTCATGATAATTAAAAAAAAGTGTTACATGTGTTACAGGGGTTTTCATCCTATTCAATTTTGCTTTTCTGGACTTCCACCATGGGTGAATGGGCCTGCGGCCCATAGTGCGAAGGTCTGAGGATCACAGTAAATTTTAAAAAAAAATTCATAACTTCTAAAACTATTAAATATATCTGAAAGAAATTCTGTATACTTATGTCAAATGAAACACAGAAGACAAAATAATTAATAGATTTGTGTTTCTGAACACAATTAGGATTTTTGGGTCAATGAACTTTTTTTTTTTCAAAATTGATCAAGAATTACTAAGTACTGATAGAAATGTGTTAGAATAGTCTACAATTCAAAGTGCAGCTCCGTAGGTCAAACTGTTCAAAAGTTACAGGCCCTAAAAAGTTTAACCATCCTTAAAAAAATTTGGGAAAAAAATCACGAAAAATTAATTTCCTGCTAAATTTTTTACACACTTTCTTATCTTAAACCCAAAAACGTAATTTTTTTTACAAATAGAAAACATTTTGAAGCATCCTGAAAAGAGGTACCCTTTAATTTTAAAAACTTTCAGAAATAGAAAAATTAGTTTTTAGGTTCTCTAGAGTAAAGTAGCTACACCTAACAAACCCCAATCTCAAACGTTTCCATTTTATAGCCATTTATGTGCAAAAAAGTCGAAAAGATACCTTTCTCATAATCCCATTTCCTTGCAAGGAGAGAGGGACGGGGTGTTGGAGGGGATGAAAAGAGGAAGGATGGAAGACGCACAGAAAATATTCTGCAGCACTACAACCTTTAATGGTTTGGGCAATGCGAGCCCTCAAAGTCCGGCAAATTTTGCAAAAAGCTTTTATTGTTTAATAATGAGATATTTGTTTTATCGAGTCTATACTTGAAGGCAGCTAAAAAAAAAAAAACACACA